>PNEQ01066391.1:0-11261 GCA_003012365.1 Medauroidea extradentata | reverse complement strand
TCGGAGTTTATGCCGCACATCTTAAAACACAACACTACGTTTTTTTATGCGATGTTGTCTGGATGGAGTGAAAACATTTTAGTCAGCTCTTAAGGGGCCGCCTACCTGCGTGTTAGAGGCTCAAAAGCGACGGAGCTGTAAGGTCGACCTTGGAGCGCGTATCAAATGCCGAATTGCTTCTACGAGCCAAGCGCTGAACTATTGTGCAGGGTTCCCGCCGGTCCATATTTGCTATGGGACTTTATAAGTTGACCTACTCATTTTATTGATGGAACGTTTGTAGCGAAATTCGGTGCATGTCTCAATGTGTGTTTAATATATATCCAGTTGTTACAGTTTGAAGTAAGGCAGTCTTAAAAGGCCGTTTTAACACTGTGTTGGGGGGCTTAGTAACAGTGTTTGTAATGAACACTGTGTTTTAACAACAACCTTCCGACCTTGTACGAAGTGTGTTTTCTTTTCGTACGTTGGCACAATAGAATAGTTTCGTACAAAAACCTGTTTACGAGAACACTGCAACGCATATTGAGCGTGTGACAGGCGGCCCCCTTAAGGGTGATTTAGTGCGATTAAGTCATAATTTTAAATATATATGAAATAGTGTTAATTTTGTAGACGATACTTGTGAGTGCAGTTTCCTGTTACGAAACAATTTCAGTTGGGTAGTTTTCTCATAACGGTGCGTCAAAGTCAAAATTTGCATGTTCTGCTGCCATGCAAATAGTAAAAACCAACTGCCTTACATACATGAAATAATTCACCGCGAAATAACATAATATGTGCTACGTAATGAAACATTTGAAAAAATCCTGCGAACTATTTTTGAATTTAAAAAAAATTGCTGAATTTTCAACATGTTTCTGTACTTTTGCGATTTTTTTAAATTCAATATATTACGTTGTGGTTTTGTTAATGTTTTATTGAATAGATCATTGGATGTAAGTTCAAGTTAGTTATTTTGTTTAAGTAGATCAGTTGATTTTCACTATTTGCATGGCAGTGTAACAAGCAAATTTTGACTTCGACACCCCGGTATGAGAAAACTATAAGAGGTAAAATTGCTTCGTAAGCGTAAAATGTACTCAGAAGTATCGTCTACAAAACTAAGAATATTTCATAAAAAACATGCAATTATGATTTTATCGCAGTAGTGAAGGGGGGGGGGGGCATGATGTAAGTATGGAACAGTGTTGGAATGAAGGGGTGTGGGAAACGGGAGATCATCAAGAAAACCCAGACCAGCGGCATCGTCCGGCACGATTCCCACATTCGAAATCCGTGGACCGACCCCGCCAGGAATCGAACCCGGATTGCCTTGGTGAGAGGTGAGTGCTTTAGCCACTGCGCCAACCACGACCCCATACTGTCTGAAGGGAAGGAACCCCGGCAAAATTATTGTTCGATAACTATTCCATCCAGAGCACGCATAAACGCCTGGTTGTTCCTGTGAATGCTCTCTTCATCCCCTTTTTTTTCGGAGCGTTGCTGATATGTTTCAATGTATGACGCGCCAATTTTTCATGCTTCACTCTGAAGGTACAGGACGTGATCTGTATTCGCGATCCTGTAGTCCTGGGGGAGAAGACGGGATGTAGCGATACAAGAGGCGTAAATCGCTGTTGGCGCACGGGCCTCCCAGAGTGGCTAGGTCCTGCATTATTCCCGCAACGACCACCTGTAACGCCTGCACGCACGGCCACACTTAATATGCCCAATTCCCCACCTATGTGCGGTTAACACCGCATCGTACACCTACCACCACAAATTATGACGCGTGTTCTGTGTGGCCCCTTGACCGGGGAGACTAGGCAGCACTGCAGTACACACACTCATGTACACACACCCAGCACAGTATTCCTGGAAGCATCACGTGCTTACAGTTTATTATTCTCTGTATATTATAACTTCAATAAGTTCTGGCTGTTCTGAGGAGGCGCTAATTGTTTACACAAGAGCAGTTTTCGAAAGCTCGCTAGCCGGAGTGGATAAATTCTCTCAGTCATGTTACCAGGTTTCGTTGATCACCAGGATCTTAACAAATGCCCGAAATTCTGTTGAACGTTTTAACATGGCAGGAATACAAAAACAGTACCATACATATTTTAAACGTGTTAAATATTTTGTTAAAAGCGACGTCTGATGCTCTTTTTTTACATATAATTTTGTTTATATTATAAATAGTATTGGTTTCATGTTTTTATTCTTCGATTTTATTTTAACACAGTGCATTAGGTTTTACTTCGTTGTGGTTTTGGTTGTGTGTGCTGATTACAATTTTTTTTCGCGCCTAACGGGCTACATTTGCCTGCTCTCGCTGCTTCTTAGTAGTGTCAACTAACACTTCGCTGATGCACAGGAAACATACACAAACGCCGTGCAGAAGACATGAGATTGGAATCCAGTAACACTGCTAAGCGGATGCAACACGAACGCTGCGCTTGGCAGTCACAGACGCAGTGATATGTGACATCTGTGATACCACGTGTTCAACGTTTAGTCACCAATTTTAAGTCGTTTCCCGACTATTGCGACCCAAATGTCTCATATCAAATTTATTGTCTCTGTGTCGGCTATCTCGCTACAGGATGTTTTATACGTCATTCATTAACACTCTGTATATATATATATATATATAGCTTTTAACATATATCGTGTTTTTAAATAATAGAAATAAACTACGACACACGTTATTCCAGAGTGGTTTAAACCTATGCTTGCAAATTAAAAGATGTAACTCAAATAATTGAAACGTAAACTTATTTAAGTAAATAAAATTGTAATAAACCACATTTTTAAACGGTCTGAAAAGTATAAAGTAATATCTCCTGTGAAAATACTTGTAAGATCTAAAATTATAACGTGGGGGTTGGTGCAGGAGATATTTGTACGGAGTGTAGAGAGTAGCTGTCGTTGAGAAGACTCACACAACTGTTCATAAAATATGCAGTGCAGTATATTTGTTACTGACGTAGGGTAACCAGACAAATAGAAAGAAAGCGAGTTAAGAAAAACGTGAAATATACTTATTTTTTGAGGGGGGGGAATACATAAGAATGCATTCATACTGTATGATAGTGTAACCAATTACTGCGTAAAACAATACTTCACACAAACATTTAAGACACTCTACCGTCAGATACGAGACGTACAGCCCAGTTACCTTACCTAACGTGTTATTTTTCTTCCTGGATATTTCTTTTTAGAATCACGCTGTAAATTTACGTCTAAAAATATGGTAGATGTTGGCGTCGAGAGTGAACTGCATCACGTTAAGTGTGGTGTAGTATTAAGTAATCAAAATGTTAAAACATAAAGATTACATATTAGGGTATGATAGCAATGAACATAATTATTCGGGATGGTGGTGGTGGTGTGTGTGTGTGTGGAATTATTCCACACTTCAACCTCTGGTATATGGTATGTCACTGTACTGTTTGTCAAGAAAACCTAGATGAGCTCTGAGGACGATAAAGGATTCTCTTGGTTTGGGCTTACCTTACGTATGGAGTATATCAGGATAGGTTTAACGTAATTTTGTCTCTCTTGAGCAAGTAGTACACATTACTTTGAATTTATATATACGTACAGGATGTTTCTTAAATAAGCGAACAAGGTCTACATGCGTGTTCCTCACGGAAAAAAGATGAAATCATGTCTTGCACTTTACACCTAAAAATAAATAAAACAAAATTTTAAAACCATGTTTTTTCTCAAAATATACGAAATTAAATTACATCAAGCAATATTTTCAGCATTGCGTAATGGTGATGGGATCTTCAAACCAACAGCATAATATGCTGCTTGATACCTTCCACCATTATGAAAATAGGAAGGGTGGCTACCCTCTAATTGCATACAATTTTGTTACCGTTGGGATTTTCGAACATTCGAAGATGGTTTATTAAGAAATGTTATTTATCTAACAACTGCGTAACTGTCAAGGACCCATCGTGTTGTTTCAAATCACAAATGAAGCTACAGCGATAACGTTTCAGAAACAAATATTAACTATAGTATTGTGAGTTACAAACGTATTGTTAACGGTGAATGTCTACCATCAAGAATGCATTGCACATAACAAAACTGACAAGTACGCAGTATTTGATATGTTCTACGCTCTGTAGCTTAGGTGCAAAATACAGACACACACATATATATGTATATATAGAAATGTGTGTGTGTATTCCAATATCCACTGTATAAACTCAGCACTAACTGAAGTGATGTGTTTATTTATAAGAAACGTTAAAGCAATAAAATAATTCATACTTTAAATATAAAAAGTTTTAAATTTTTATCAGTTGAAATTTGGACACACCTGCAGTACATGTTACATTCAGTTAAATATATGTGACGTTACTGCTCAGAATTTCAGTGATATTAAGTTTTCACATATATGATTGTATAAGTTTAATTTGTGTGGCTTTCAAATTCCTTTCACTATTCAAAAATTACTAAGACCTGTAACTTTTAAACAACTGTTATTTGGACACGTGTCTACATGGTGTTTTCGCTTGAAATATTTATAGTACTAATTAGTTTTGTTTCATTGTCGTCGTGAGTAAAACCTGGCTAAAACGTAGGCAATCACTTGTGCCAAGCCGAAACTACGGAACCTGTCGCCCTTATTTATGCGTAATTTTCTGAGTGCCGCCGTGGCCGAAACGTAAACATGCATGTAGGCCGGCGTTACATCAGTACAGCAACACCCGCCCCTTTCCCAAACACAGTGGAATGAAGGCCAACTGGACGACGATATATGATGTAGAGTGCTCACTGTAGCGAGACAACCTGGGTCTGTCTCATTATGGTCACCTAGAAGACAAGATTGCCCGCCTACCACTCACCGTGCCAGGGAGAAGATCGTATGTTCGAGTCCATAGACGTGCCACTCGCCGTTAGTCGACTACAACCTCACAGCCTTCGGCATAATGAACGAGACGGGAACGTCAGATACAATTAGGTCTATACATAATCCATTCTTGTTCAACTTAGTTATATTCACTTTGTTAACACTGCTTCGCTCCGAACTATCATGTAGTCTTTGAGTATGTTTATATTTAACCTTCATATAAACTTGTAGAACCGTCCTTATTCAGCTATTTATTTATTTATCCCTATAACTGTCCTATGTAGCGAAGCCCCATGTGTCAAAATTAAAAAAGTTCTTAGTAATGTTTTACGACAGTTAATAACTCTTAATTTTCACGTGTATTATTTATCACTAGGGTTTAAGAATGTTTGTCGGTGAAAATCATAAAAGAACTTTTCGTTAACCTATAAACCTAAAGTTCAGTTTATTAGTACTTGTTACGATCTTTTCAAGCCAATCGGAAAGAAATTCATGAATATACAGGCTTAAATGTTTGTGTAATTTTTTAGCTCACCATATTAATTAAATACACGGCTTCTAGGCCCTACAACATAGCTAAAGACGGCCTTTTCAGACTGGCTTACTTCAAATTGTACTAACTGGATGTATGTTAAACTCAGATTGAGATGTGCACTGAACTTTGTTACAGACGTTCCACCATCAAAGTTATATGGTCACCGCTTAAGATTCCACAGTAAAAATGTATTGGCGGGAATCTTGTACGATGCGACATTAGTTGCGTGCTTCAAGGTCACCCTTACATCTCCGTCACTTTTGAGCCTATAACGTGCAGGAATGCGGTGCCCTTAATCTATTACCAAAATCTCTCACTCACTTCAGAGCTCGGATTTATGATTTAGTAAAAGTAGCTCTACTATAAAACCTATTATTTAGACCACAACGAAGGAATTATAAATTATCATTACGGTGTTGAGGAGGAAAAAGAGGAAATGGAAAGCGCATGGAAAGTCTCCAGGGCAGTCGCAGGCAGCGAGCGGCGGAGCGGAAGAGTGGCGAAGGGACTTAATGCGCTGCTCTGCCGGCTAGTTAGCTCCGGTCCGGCGGGTTTGGCGGCAGGGGAGCGTGGCTCTTCACGCCGTACGATATTAGCGCCGGCGCCACCTCTCGGATCACATGTCCCCTCCATCCCCACTCCAAACAACTATAGCACCCCACCCGTCGACTTCAAGCCGCACCGCCAGCTCTGGCTGAAGCTGGTCCACCACACACGCCTTACTAATACCTCTTTGAAAAAAACCTACGACTACATTCAAACCATGCTAAAATTAGACGATGTTATGCATCAATAGATTACGTATAGAGATGATATATATATATATATGTATGTACACAGTATATATATCGCGAAAATATTTTGTGCCACCCTTGAAATTGCTGTAGCTTCTTGCAGCGTGTATGATTGGGCTACATACGTCTGACACAACGTAGTTATCTTCAGACCAATAACAGGAACCAAATATTACAATAACGGGAATCTCAATGACTCAGTCGAATAACGTAACAAATCAACGTGCATGCAAAAACCAGTAGTCTTATGGTATGCTTAACGTGCGTTGGAACCCGGCAGACAGTCAAGTTTTCCCGTGATAAATCATCATATCTAATTATGTGCCAATAGATAGTTTGGTACAAAATATATTTCTGCATTTAAACGGTGTTATAGGAAATATTTTATTCCTGTACCCTATGATTACGAATATTTGATTTATAATACTAATATGATTTTTGTAAGACTTTCAATTCCGAAAAACTTACGGTTTGTTTTATTTATAACTTAAAATTGATGCATAACACAGTCCAATTGTAAGTAAATAAATGCAAAATTTTCTATATTATTGGGTAGCAGACTAAACTTCACTTTCCTATACATAACAGAACATAATCTGCGATTAAATTGGCCACGAACTATTATGTGTTGTCATTTACGCATGTTACGTCTTTACATAGATTGGCCTCTTTACCGTGAAAGCATTCTTCCCGGCAAGTCACTACAATATCGGCCAGTGGGAGACGTCGAACGAGTCTATAGTCACTTGGAGTCTAGTCAGCTGTCAGAAAATAACGCGAATTCTGCATGTTTCAAATTATAAGTTACTCATAGAGAATTGAAAAATTGGCATTATTTTCTTACTCTAGACTACGTTGCAAGCTTTAGTTCGCTCCCTTCACGTCATCCGCTAGCATACAATGACGTTGCTTGCAGCCAGGCACACTCTTAGCCAATAATTACAATTTCAAATGCAGAGTTGCCAATTGCACGTAAAACAGTCAAGTACGTAAATGACGTCACATAAGGAGCGGTGGCCAACGACATCACAGATTGTGTTCAAGACTGAACAGGTCAATGAATTCCAGTCTGTCCATACATAATAACGCGAATTACGCATGTCTCTATCTATTCATGGTCAATTGATCACTTTTGAAGGCCGGCTTTGAGGCCATAAAGAAACACACGCACATAAACGTAGGGTGTACAGTATGTCCTTTAAATAAATAAAATCGCATTTTGTAAAGTCATTCAAATACAATTAAGTAAATTTCATCCCAACACCTAATGCCATATTAAAAGTATAGTGTCCAAGAGGATACGATTTTTTTTTTCGTTTATTTGTGTACCGAGGTAGCCACCACTTCATTACATCTCCTTTCTGGAATTTAAAATTTCGTTTCCGGGAGATAAAAATAAAAACGAATATTTCCGAGTCTTTGCTGGTTGGAATTCCTTGGCCGGCAGACTAGTGTTATTTATTTTTGGTTGCTTCTGTGACTTCCGGGAATAAAAATTAATTACATCTCATATTAAATCTGATATTTAATAGAAAAAATTTTTCAAAGATCGGATTTCAAAATTCTTCCTAGGTGGGTACATTACACTTCCACGTAGATATACTTGTAGCATAATATTCCTAGATTTAGTGTAATGGTCTTTGCTTTGCTGAAAACATGCGTTAGAGAGCGATTGCTAAAATTTTATACTACATAGAGTAATTGGATGAAGTTATGCAGAACGGAACCAATTCACAAAGTAATTTATTTTGAGAAATTTATTCCAAGAAGAAGAAGAAGAAGAAGAAGAAGAAGGTACGATGTATATCCTAGAAAAAGAACAAACATTAAATCGTAATATTTGAATTAAATATAAGAGGCCAGAAAAAGTAGTTTCTACAATGTTTATATGGACACAGTAGACTGTGACCTTGAATATCTCAGCTCAGTAATTTGTCGGTTGATTCTCTTCTGCATAACTCCGTCCAATTGATCTCTATGTATAAAAGAGAACATTGACTGACTCACTTATGACTGACAGACGTATCAAACTGCAGCCCAAACCACTGGACCTAGAAATGTGAACTTTTTTGTATGGGTTGCCTTTAGGTTGTAGTCGAGCACTAAGAAGGGATTTTTCGAAATTCGTCTCCTAAGTGGGTGAAAAGGGATGAAATGTGTTTCATAAGATTAGTCTACATAGACCGAACTCGACGGCCTATCGTCGTAACTTTTACTTCAACGGGTAAATCATAAAAAAAAAAAACATATTAACCAATTTAAGCGTTTTTCGAAATTCAACCAATATGGGGGTGAAAAGACCTTAAATGGGTTTTAGAATAGTTATCGATACCTATCGAACCCTTCGGGATACAGAGTTGCTTTTTACTTCAAAATGATGCTGATGTAAATACCCAAAGAGTGGTTTTTCGATTTTTATTTTTTTAAAATTCGACTCCCAAATAGTAAAAAGAGGAGAAATGTGTTTTGATATTTATCGTATTTACAGCTAGAACCCAATGGGCTATCGTCAGGTTTTTTACTTCAGTTAGATACTTATACAAATGTGTAACACAGGACTTAAGACATTTCGAAAGTCTTTAATTAAGGGGATGAAAAGACATTAAATATGTTTTCGATTATTCTTCCACAACTATATAGCCAGTCGTGATATCGAAGTGCTGTTTCCTTCAGAATGATGTTTACGTAGAGGCCAAAAAATAAATTTCAAGAAAATTTTCGAATTCGACTCCAAATATGTAAAAAAGGTAAAATATATGTTCGATTCGTGGTCGATGTATATCGATTTTACTGAATTTTTTTATATTAACGTGAATTTTGCTTAATGTTAATGCTTAGGCTACTAAAATACTTGAAATGTAGTTTATTAATTTTTCGAAATTTGACACTAACGGAGATAAAAATTATGAAACACGATGAAGGGAGTTTTCAATTAAACATCTACATATTTTAAAATAAACGGCATATCGTCTCGGTTTCTACTTAAATGAGACGCCCACGTCTATAAAGTTTTTTTTTTTTTTTTTTTTTTTTTTTTTTTTTTTTCAAAATTCTTAGAATCCTAAGAATGTGAAAACACATAGGATGTTTTACATAAATCCATGCGTGCTAGCGAATCCGTCGAGGTATTCAGTTGTTTTTCGTTTTATGACGATGAATACGTCAATGCCCGTAAACAGATTTCAGTAGTTTAGGGCCGTGATGGAATGAAAATAAAATTAATTAGTCGTCTATGGTAGGTATACACACGTGTGACGGTATTTGAATGCTGTTCCTAAGCAGCTGTTACTCATACGTGTTGAGCAGTTTTCAGATAATCTTGTAACGTCCTAAACTATGCATACCGTTTGGCGACCTGAATAGGCGGACCCTTTAACATGCCTCCGTACCTGAGGTAGAAGTGTGTCGCAGCGAGTTAAGATTGCTCTTTTATTTTTAATAACCTACTAAACATGCATTACATTTTTTTACTTACAAAAAGAACACAATTTTAAAATCATGATTCCAAAAGTTTAAATATTCAACGCTGTTATTAGAAATATGATTTTCCGGTTCCTCAGAATTGCAAAAAAAAAAAAAAAAAAAAAAAAACCAAGTCTTTAGACAGCCATGTGTGGGGAAATATCAACAGAATTTGAAAGATAGACAACCAGAAACATGCACCTGATTTTACACCATACCTCTCAAAAATTATATGGTGTCTGCTAAAAGTCCTATGGGGAAATAAATACTACGATAAGTTATTCGGGATAAAGCAAGCACTAAAAATTTAACATTTGGAACATATCACTAGCCGTTACTGCATATAATTCAACATTAAATATAGTCCCCTTACTACCGGTATGGTTGGCAGCGAAATTACGCAATATGGTTCCACATATATTTTTTCTATTTAAGTACAACAATACTGAAACGAAATCAACCGAAATTGACATAAGTCAATTTTATATACTTGATAATTTTTTTTCGTCAAACTGTGTACGTTCCTACGGACTGCACAATTCATCTTACACGTGCAAACATCAACTTCCGTGTCCAGAGATATTAGACATTTCCTGCCGTTTGTCGTTACGAGTGGAAAGACACGAATCGGCTGAAAATATAACTCCAACAGGGTTTGTTGTTTGAGTGGTCACTTTATCCCAAACCGCCCATAGTAAAGCACTACACGCCAGTTAAGTGGCTTATACGCAGAGATGACAGGTACTGCATTACATACGTCGGTCATCGGCACCATTACCGCTCCACTGTTTTTGTACCTTACATACACAAAAGCTCTACAGAATAGTGTCCTCTTAGCACACTATCTGTGACATACTCTAGTATGCAACTGCAAATACAAGTAGGTACATCTTTGTAAACTCGACCTGCGTATTACGATGTTACAGGGCAAGTACGTAATATGTCAAATGGAGTAGATGTATTTTTTTTGCCAGCGTTTAAAATCTAGATCCTTAGTGCGGGTGTGCGGCCGAGGAGGAGAGACGGAAGTACCCCGAGAAAACTCACCGGCGAACGGCAACGTTTGCTACGTTTTTAGGTGTAAAGTTTTACCAAAGTATGAGTGAATAGATTAGTACATGGGGCTCAGGTTAAAGTAATAAGCACTTCTGAAATCCCAGTAATTACTTTTTCCATTCAAAAAATTAAAGCTTCCTGCGATTTTTAAGTCTAAACAAAGCAGCCCAAAATAACAATAAAATTGTGAAGATTGTACCGTACTAAAAATTAAAATCTGAGGTCACAGTTAATAATAGTGAGACGATCACGTCTCTTGTTTTCAAAGTTTGCTGCCTACCCGACCGCAGTTAAATGGACATACTACGCACTTACCTTAGTTGAAGACGTCGACAAACTTTTCTTGTGTTGCTGCTGCTACACAAAACACGCACGAATAAATACGCTGTGATATCTCAACTGTGGTTAAGCTGCTAAAATTGGCTCAAATTGAGTATTAGCAATTTGACTGAGGCTCACTCCGACAGCACGACTGGTTGCCACCATGGTTCCCGAACGAGTAAGCAGAAAGAAGCCGGTGTTTTTCCGACCTTCGTCAGTTGTGACGTCGAATATCCTCGTG
>PNEQ01066390.1:6258-22184 GCA_003012365.1 Medauroidea extradentata | reverse complement strand
TTAGTGACTTTTTAATTTCGACACTTTTTGATTTAGTGGCTTTTTCATTTCGTCACTTTTTCATTTAGACACTTTTTGATTTAGTGCCTGTTTGATTTAGTGGCTTTTTGATTTCGTCACTGTTTTTGGGATGGCTGAATGTAATGGTGAAGTAGGGGCTGCGAGGGGTTGTCCTCGTATCGGCATTCTATATCTACTTTGGTAGAATCTTAAAAAGTGCTAACTTGATCGTGACCACAGCCTGTGGGCGATGTAGTCTACAGCGCGGTCAATAGGCGATGGCCATGTGACGTACGTGAAGTTACGGTCATACGCGCTTTTACGTGGATAATACGTTGATAGTTACCGAAACAATTACATTGTAGTTTGTTAGGCTGAATGTTTTGGGTTACTAATGTCCACGTGTTGAGTCCTTCGTAGATCAACAGCCTCACTTGAATTGCCTTCGCAGTTTCTCCAGGATAAGAAGTATAAGTCACGAGTTGGAGTAAGGTGAGTTTCGTGATCAGGTTTTTTCAATTACAATCCAAGCAATTGAGAGTTTTAATATGGCGGGGATCCAAAAACCCTACGTATAGTTTGGTACAGTTTGTAAGATTTTACTAAATGCGACGAGTACACGACAGTTGTACTCGTTATTTGGCTTATGTTGTGTATATTCTTTCGTGCTTCTTTCTTCGATATGTTGAACACTGTGCATTCAGTTTCATGTTCACTTTGTAGTGGTTTTAGTTGTGCGTGTCGTTTACTTTTTGCTCGCGTCATTTGGAGAGTTTCTATTTGTAACAGAAGTTTACCCAGATTTCTAGCCAGTGACATTCGACAATTGAAAACTTTACTCAAATTATTGTTTCCACGCCTCAGGCTGACGTTTCCTCCTACCCAATGTACCTCCGTAACTTAAAGTAACCGTCTATAGCCACATCCCGTGTTACAGACTACAGAATGATGTAACGTAAACACCGTCAAACCGAAGGAGGTGGTGCAACGGCAACAAGTTGGACTTACGTTCGGGAGAACCCAGGTTCGAGTCCCGGCTCCGGTCTTTCTGATTTTGGATCTCCATTGTTTCCCGACATCTTTTAAGGTGATAGCTGGAATTGTAACTTAATACACGCCATGGCCGATTCCTTACATTGCTCCTGTCCTTGTGTAAACGCGTGTAACCTTCTCAGATGAGCGGGTTGTCGA
This sequence comes from Medauroidea extradentata, assembly GCA_003012365.1. Classification (NCBI taxonomy): domain Eukaryota; kingdom Metazoa; phylum Arthropoda; class Insecta; order Phasmatodea; family Phasmatidae; genus Medauroidea; species Medauroidea extradentata. The sequence goes on along the minus strand of PNEQ01066390.1, from coordinate 20,993 downwards.
CTATACGTAAAGCTCAATAAAATAGTAGCCCACCCCCCTCCAGCGCGTTAATGTTGATGCACGTGTACGTGTTGATGGAGGGAAGATCGTCGCGGTGGCGCAGCAGGTAGAGACGTGACCCCGCCCACGGGCGAGCGGGTGAACGACACGTCTTGCTGCGAGGCCGGGTGTAATTTGCAGATCGCCTGCCTGCTTTGTGCGGTTTGTCTAATTACCCGCGCGGCCCGGGTGTACCTTTGTGTCTCGCGGCGTCGCACTTGACGCTAATTGTGGTCGTAATTACTGCGCCCCGAGCCGTGACACCTCGCCCGACTCATTACAGCGCGTCGTGCTCATCTTACCGCGCAGATGATGCTCGCGTCTTTCCTCCACGTGTGCTCTACACACCGTTGTGTTATGTCACCTGCTGGGGTTGTCGCAGTCACTAGGCTACTTAGGCTCAGACCGCAGAGCGGTGGACACAACTTCGGTCTTACCATTACACGTGTGTATACCTATGTCAAGTTCTCAGCTACTAATTAATCCATATTGTCTAGCTGCAGAAAATGGGAGTTTTTGCGGTATTTTTTTTAAGGTATGTAAACCCTGGCGCAGGATATTTCAAAACGTATAGGTGGGTAAAATACGCCTTTATATTTAATAATACGTCATAAATGAAAGGGCCACGACCTACGTTCACCCAGGCAGTCACATTAGTATATTGACTCCTGCGAACAAATCAGGGTATTGAGGGTTATTAGATATGGCGATTTATAGCGGGAAAAGGCGACTGTTTGTATACATTCCCATATCTAATGTTCTTTCATTATTGGTCTGTCTCCATCTGACAGAGCCAATAATAACCCCGGATTACCACAACTGAATATTTGTCATTTGCCTTTAAACAACGTTTTGAACTATTGTGGACATACGCCATGCAATATTATACCGTCCCAGAATAATATTTCAATGACGTATGTCCGCAACAGTACAGTACGTAATTCTATCCCACTATAGAAACATTCGGAAACGAACTTTTTAAACACCTACGTAACAACCCTCCAATAAACCGCTATATATAATTTAGCAAAATATGGTGTCACGAAACATTCTTGCTATTTCCCGCTATCTCTACTGGCTGAATGTTTGTGAACTCTACCTTGTCTAATATTTGAACGTCTCATACTGAAATTTAGCCATACCCGTGCTAAGAGGATTTGTGCGTGCTACGCAATGTATTTTTAAAATTGTGATGCAGTGCACATTTAATTTTTAACACATTTTAAGTTGCACGTTTTATATTTTAATTTTTTTTGACAATTTATTTGTTTGACTTAAAACTCCGTAGTACACATATTCATGGCAACTGCAAAAAGGAAAATATTCCAATTAATGTGTTTCTTTATAGTAGTAATTTATGAGGTGGATGTCAGTAGTATATAAAAATCAAATTTATAATAAATTTCTTGCAGATATTGTTAAATACTAGCTGGGTGGTTCACGAGACCAGCTGGGTGCATCGTGGAATAAGCTTGATAGTATTGATGGGGATGTCTGTTTCTTAGCCGGGTGGTAAAGAAAACTAGCCGGGTGAGGCGCCTGGCAAAATGGGCCTGGGGAGAACACTGGAATAATGTTGTGACAAAAATGAATAATTTCTTTACAACACATCATTTCAATTTAGCCAACTGCTGGTACGTAAATCAGTAATGTAAGATACTTCCCAAGTAATTAGTTATTACTTTTATTTTCTTTTTGACCTTCATTGACTGTGGTGTGACACGAGTGCTGTAACGGGCGTTCTGAACGTGTGCGAGAACTTTTAAATTTAAATATTCAGATGTGCCTTACGAATACAGTCGCAGTTACCAGTTTTGTCGTCAGGGTATGTACGCAACCACAGTAGCCACTTTAATAAGTGTCCTATGTACCTGGATCACAATCGATGTTTCTACGTGATACGCTTCTTTTTTTCTCACTTATTGTATCCCAATATGTTTATCGTGATTGTAACGTGTTAATGCTGTCTTTTTAATTTAATAAAACTAGTGGATAAGTTTGAAAGTTGTAGGTATTTAAGTGAGAAAATAGGGAAGGCATTTATTTGCGTTCACGTCTCTATACACTTACGGGCGCTACCTACCACAGAGCTCTGGCGGGAGCAAAGATAAGCCACTGACTTATTTTTTTCATCCCGGTTCGACCTACATTGCCGTATGGCGTGTTAAGAAGCTGTTTTAATTACCCTGAAAACTGTTGGCAAATATGTATTTATATTAAAAAAAAAAAACACTTCTAAACATCTCATTTACCCCCTTCCCCTTCTCCACACACACAAACACATACAAATATACACGCGCGCATACAGACATTTAAAATTTTAATTTTATGTTACAATGAGTAATGCAGAAAACGGTTTTTTTTGTCCGTAAACGTATTTTTATTTATTTTATTTTATTTATTTTTTTAAAGATGTTCTGTGAAACACGTAAGCACACTTGTTAAACGGAAAAATATTTGTGGCTGTTGAATAGGTCAGTTAAGTGATCATTTGCATGAAGGACTTACTGGAGAATAAATTGCTTTAAAAATATGAAACATATGGGTTTGAGCATGTGACTTTCTGCCTCTTTTGCACAGATGTTAGGTGATGTAAAGTTCAATAATTTGTGCGAATATGAAATGCATAAATCACAAAATATTAACTTACGTGTAAAATGCTCTGTATTATGAATGTGTTTGCTGATAGGTGGAGGTCAGGCCTTTCTGAGAACTGCGACAAGCATGTTTCATTGTTTTCATTGTTTGTGTGGTAAATGTTATCGGTGTCTGAACGCGGTTACGTAATGCGACTATTACCGTGAACTGTGTGCGCGGAAATTTCTCCTCGCAATACATTGTTCAGTCAGATGCTATCGACAACATTGCAGCAACGATTATCAGTCCTCTTCCCTCGCTACTGCCTACATTCTTTAACTCGGCAGAGATCGCATCTGGAAAGTTAACATCGGTTATCGCACTGTGTCTGACAGACCTAGCATTGGCCAGCACTGGTGATGGATTTGCCATTAGCTAACTTTGCTCTTCGTGTATTATCAGTGAAATATCACACAGCTGTCGGTTAAGTACATGTTTATTTATTTATTTAAGCTATCACAGAATCGTATCTCATAATATTATTGAAGAAAAATGGCATGTGAATATAATTGAAATAATTGCTACTCGAAGTATGTAGTTTTGTAATTGTTTTTTTTGAGAATCGACAAGAACTGAACTCATTTAAGTCAAACTTTTTTTCCCGTCCTCCCGTCGTTACTGGTAATTAGTTTTTCTTATAGTATTTATTACTGAATAAGTGTTTGCGTCGTGTATACATAGACATCAGCATTAGACCGGACAGTAATATCTAACTTTGTCTTCTGTTTTTTTTATCATATTGAAGTTATTTCTGTAGCCGTTCACGGAATGGTTGAGTGTGACTTCATTGAGTGAACTGGTGAAGATGACACTTTTGCTGATGATCTTCTACAGCACATAGTTTAATGTTTACCTAAGGCTCATGTGGATAGTGATGGGAGTCATTATACATGAGTTTGATTACCGGCAGACAAATGTTACGTTATTGTAATGAACCTCAAGAATTCGCATTTTATTTTGGGCGCACGGTAGACTTCAAACAATTGTAAGTTAGTGTACACTTCCGCCATTGGCCCTTGGCCTATCTGACACTCCTAGGAAGACATTGAAGAAGCAGCTAAATGCAGGCGCAATCATATGGTATTACTATAAGTACCTGCAAAATTTGCGTTATTATTTTTTAACAGACTATACTTAGCAGTGCTATATAGGCTATACGCAATTACAGTATGAAATGAGACTGGCCGTAGCCTCTGTGATGTTAGCTACGAGTGTGATCGCTGTACATCAAGCTGGTCACCCAAACATGCAATTTTTAATTATTGGTCAGGTGCATTTTACCCGGCAGATCACGGCATTTTTGCCTATGGAGGAAGTTGGACGAGTATATAACCATTTGGAGTCTAACCTGGTGGTAAGAAATAACGCGAATTTTACGAACTTTACTATTATTTATTTTCCCATGGGACTTTAAGCGGTGACCATATTATTTTATTTGCGATACTTATGGTTCAAATTCCAGCGATTATTTCTATTATTGTGTTTTTCGTATCCGGTTCTAATTTTCTATATACGGCAGTTTAAAAAAGCTGATTTTAGCCGTTTTGAGAGTCTTGAAAATCGTGTTTCCAATAAGCGATCCTAATTTTTAAACTGATAGAAACATTGTTCTAAATGTGTTTTCTTTTCATAGATGTACAAACGTGATGCGCGTTGAAATATTTCGTCCAAATATCATTACGGTACTTGTAACTCGCTGTAATGCGTTTCAAGCACAGGTAGATAGGAACCTTGAAGGCTGCACCACGCGTTTAAAATGCATCGCAGCGTGTTCATAAATACGTTTTTGTTACGAAACTGTTCCACAAATGCTCACTGTGCCGATGTACATACGTAAAGAAAATACACTTCAAACGATGACGGAAGGGTGGTTTCAAAGCATCGCGTCTATTGAAAAATCAGTTCGGAGCCTTTCAAAATGGCTAAAAACAGATTTTCCTACCCGTTATATTTGGAAAACTACTCACGGGATTCGTGCGAAACTACTCTGGAAGCATGCAATGAACTTCGCTGAAAACTTTTCAGCAATAAAAAGACGGGGTCACCACTGAAAGTGTCAGCCAGGCGAGTGATCTACGATACCACTGCACGCCCTTTGAGTGTCTTGTGGTAGAGATGATACCACGCCAGATGAGCCGGTAAACATCGCCCTTGGCGCCGTGCCTCACTCACACAAACACACGGCTGGAAGGCGGGCGCCTTAACCCATTATTACACGTAGATAAGGACAGGAAATGTTTGTGGACAGATGTTTGCACCATCTTGTTGCAATAGACACGTTGCCAGTAACCATGAAACTGAGCTGACGATAGGCACGTAAACAATCTGGTGCCAACATCTTTTCACAAAGATCTCTGGTTCCTATATAGGTGATTCGCGATAAAGTGAGATTAAAAAAAACTGTAATTAATTTATTAAGTAAGTTTAATTATTTCTGCTACATGTAAATATGTCAACTAGGCATCCACAGATTTTTAAAACTGTTTCGTTAAAAAGTATTGCTGACCAACAGTGAAACCTGATAACTTCAAAATCTTGCTGCCACGACAAGAAAAAAAAAATCAATATTTATTCATAGTTGCGCAAAACCGCACGTGGGTTTATTTACCTTTAAATGGGTTTTTTTCTATGTTATTACTGAAAACATGCAACATTGTTCAGTTTATCGTGTACCACCTATAAAGTGCTGCGTAAGTAAGTTTTAAAGTATCGTGTGATACAATGCATTGCATTTCATGCTGTACGTTTGGTCTAAAGAAGGCAAAGAGCAATGAACTCTGAACTACGTAACGTTTACCTTGGAATCTGACATTGTTTTTAGGAACGGAAAATTTTGTTTAAACCCCATTGCTTCGAGCCAGCAGCAAATGTGATAATCTGCGCGACGTCGAACCCTTTGTTCTCATAAATATGGCCGCAGGCTTGAAGGATTGTTTATTTGTTGAATTACATCTAGTGTTTGTTTTATCCTCTGATCCATTAATCGGTGGAAGTGAAGGTAATGCTCAAGTTTTTTATCGAAGCCAACGACCATGACGCGTGCCGTCACTACGAAGCACTCGCTCACGATATTGCAATTTACATTTATACACCCTTAGGTTGATTGGAACCTTCACTTCGCAACTCTGAATGTTCTGTTGATTGGTTACATTTTTCGCCTATGTGTATGATTCCCATGTGTATGATTCCATTAAAATTATTTTTCCCCTCGGTCACTCTACCGGGAAAATTCACCCTAGAAAAAAAATTTTACACTGCCACCGTGCTGCTCAAATCAGTCCTACGTATCCATCACTATTTGAATCAGGTGAACCAGAAGCTGTACAGTGTCTGGTCAGTACATTTACTAAACTGTGTTGTTCCATATTTGCTTAAGAAATAAAAACCTGCAGATTGTTATTGTATGTACCGTCGTGCGATACAGGTTGACGTCAAATTTGTCATATTTGTCTGTACAAATGCGATGTTCTTGTTGAAGTAGTTGTTGAGCGATCATGGTGTGTGTAACATTCAGACGGCATACATCAGTATATGAGCTGGACTGGAGCGAATGCTGCAATAATGAAATTCGGGTCAGCTTTTCTTACTTTGTAGTGTTTTTATACACGCATATAATCTTGTTTGTGCTGGCTCATGTAGTTTTGCTGGCTTCGTTAGTCACATCGCAGTGTAGTAGAAACAATGGTTAGGTTACTGGGAGGTTTTGTTCCAACATGAAAGAGGTTCTACGAAATGATGATTGTTTTTTATAATAGTACAACAACCAGTCGGACTGCAATTTTTATTTACAGTAGGCCTAATTATATTTGTTTTCCCTGCAGTGCAGTAATTGTGCAAAGTTCTTCGTAAGCATTATATCTTTTAATACTAATAAAATGACCAAATGGATTAAGCCGAGCCTTCAGGCCTGTATATAATTTTCCGTATGCAGAAAATATACTGTCCAACGGTAAATGGATGTGCACAAGCCAAGGATAATTTTACACAACTGAAGTCGTAATGAAGCATCATTCTTTATCCATTATTGGTCACTATATTGGTTTAATTCCAAATTCGCCAACGAGTTAAGTAAATGGAGGTTGAAAAGGGGGTGGAAGACTACTATAGTAAAAGCCGCTTCAAATAATAAGCCATCAAGGGTGTTCATGTGCGATAAAATCATAATTGTATAATTATATGAAATAGTGTTAGTTTTATAGACGATACTTGTGAGTACTTTTTCCTCTTGCGAAACAATTTTAACTCGCATAGTTTTCTCATAGCGGTGTTTCAAAGTCATAATTTACGTGTTATGCTGCCATGCAAATATTGAAAACCAATAGACTTGCGTTAGTGAAATAATTCACAGTGAGTTAACATGCCATGGACTAAGTAATGACACATTTTTAAAAAAATCCCGTGAACTATTTTTGTATTTTAAAAAATGCTGAATTTTCAACTTTTTTCTTGTACTTTTGCGATTTTTTTTTAAAAAAATGTCCTAATATTATGTTATGGTCTTTTAAATACTTTGGTGCATAGCTCATGGGATGTAATATCACCGTGAATTATTTTATTCAAGTAGATCAGTTGGTTTTCACTATTTGCATGGCAACAGAACACGCAAATTTCGACTTTGTCGCACCGTTATTTGAAAACTATAAGAGCTATTTTTTTTTGTAAAAGGAAAATGTACTCACTAGTATCGTCTAAGATATATAAGATATAAAATTATGGTTTTATCGCACTTGAACACCCTTAAGAAAAGTATTCTACTTATTAATTTAAAATAAGTAATATGTACTTGGATTTTGAGTTTTGTTTTTATAATAAAGACATACGTTTGAGAACGATTTTGTTAATTATTTCGGGATTGTGAAGTCATCAGTCTGTATCTGCCATGTTCCGCCTACCTTGGATTTTGTGCTAGGTTTTTATAATAAAAGACATACGTTTGAGAACGATTTTGTTAATTATTTCGGGATTGTATCTGTCGTCTATGTTCCGCCTACTTGCATGCGAAAGTGCCAGTTTAGAGCTCGTCACTAGTGACAATTGGCTTTGATGTTTTGAACTACATTTATAATTTTCAATATTTGCCTTTCAAAGCCAAAGACATCAACTTCATTATCTTGAAAATACAACAAGTATGTCACAAAACACCTATTTTTTCCTTTCACTACATTACAGCATATGGGATTGTTTTTATTCCAAAACTATCACAGGCCTGCAAAATTCGCGTGCCATAAAACCTTTTCTCACAATTTTTGGCGCACTTATAATGTTTCGTAATGCTAAAACCAAATCTCAATATGTTTGTATCACGTTCAATTTGTCCAAAATATACACTGGCACCTTTAGTAACATTGATGTTAGCAAAGCAAATATTTCACAATGTCCATGACAATGCAAACAACTACGTCCATAACTATTAGTTAAATACACCCAAATTTGTAAAGGTTTGAACTTAGACACATGAACACTGTATTTTGAACGCTACAAAATCACTATCATAACGATCACACATGAAGTATCATGTTGTGGTAAAATTTTGCGTGACAGCGCATTTTCGTTATCATTTGTGCTTCTGCGCACTAAATTACTCGAGAGATATCCGTGAGAAAATTATTTTCATCGCAGGCCTGTGGGATATTTATAATAGATAGGCGTGCTTTCAGAATAAAAACTGGTGCATAGGCAGCCTGTCCTTCTTTAGACATCCCGTGGTTTTTAAGGGGCCTGCCTCGATAGGCTGCGATTGTGTGTGTGAGGCAGGAGCGGTAGGGTTGCCGTTGACCGACGTATGTAATGTATTGTCGTCTCTCCGCGCAAGCCACTCAGCTGGCGTGCAGTGCTGTATTATTATCCTTTTTCCTGTCTGACTTTAAATAAGTGGTGACCATGTTATTTTATTTGTGGCCAGCATAGCTCAAAGCATCACGCTTGTTTCTATAGTTGTGGTTTTCGAATCCGGTTGTTATTTTTACAGGTACTGTAGTCTGAGAAACCCAATTTTGGACAATTTTGAGAGGCTAAATAATTTTTGAAGTAAAAGTGCCGAATTTTTTAAACTATAGCGATATATTTCGAAGAGTGCGTTCTTTTCAAAGATGTAAAATATAATTCGTGTTTAGTAGTTTTGTCAAAAAATAATATTCGTAACTTGTCGCAACGCATTTGAAGCGCAGGTAGTGAGACACATTAACAATATACGCACATAATACTTGCCACAACTCCAACCTTAATATAATCAAGGTCAAGCGCCCAAGATATCAACATACCCCTGAACGAGCATTGTGCTGGCTGTCTTTAGCAAAGGTATTTGCGTCATCGTGTTATGTAAGCCGTCAACTGCTCTGGAGGCTTGTTTTGTAACAGGGCAAGACTACAGTTGACCTTAGTATCACATTGCTCATCGATACGGCACAAATATGACGCGCATTTTATTCCTAGTCTTGGCTTCAGTCATCTGTTGCGCTTTATAAACGACTACCCTTCAGCGTCTTCTGTGCGTCACTTACGCACTTTGGATCAGTTAGTTAAAGAAGATTATCAACTGTTTTAAAGACCTTTTAGAATAACGCATGGCAAGGTAGTTTTTACTTATTTGTTATAAGTCCATTTCAGGAAACACGTATTGGTTTAGCCATAATAGTGTAGAAATGATAACTTGAAGATTGTTAGCTTGGCAGAAACGCCTGCATAGAGGTGTAGTGGTGCTGTGCCGAGTCCTCAGACAAATGCTCATTAGTGTAGCGGCGGAAATGGGGCTTGGCTAATTGCTTAATTGCTGTGCTAGGTACACAACGAGCAGCAGTCTGTGGGCGACTGTCTGGCTGGTCACCAAGCGACCACCGTTGTCTCACCTCCTGCGACAAGGCTGTGGTGCAAGCATAGGGTAGGATATGGCATTGACTCACGTAGTTGCACGAGTGGAATAGGAACTAGGACTGCAGTTGGGATAACCAAACTACAAGGTGAATCCCGTTAGCTGCGCTGGTGTTTGTAGGTAAGATAAGTGGGCTTTACGTCTCGTCGACGGTGAGGCATTAGTGATGGTGAGACACAGCTTGGTACAGTGACAGGGGCTGGTAAAAGAATCGGCCAAACCAGCATTCGCCTGGAGCGATTTCGGGAAGTAATGGAAAACCGAAATCAGGATGGCCGGAACCGGAGATCGAACCCGGGTCCTCTCGAATGCGAGTCCAGCGTGTTACCGTTACGCCACCTCGCTCGGTGGTATCTGTAGAGAGGTTATAATATACCTAACGCTTATAAAAGGAATCGTCGTCCTTTGGCAGTGTTCGGTTTGGTACCTTATGTTTTCACCATAACCGTCAGCATAAAATAGTCCCCTCGCCGGATACCAGCATTGTACTAGCTGCGGAAATTGTCCCTTGCTAAACTCGCCCATAAGAAATTCGATTAGTTTCCTATATATACAATTAAACTTGATACCTATGTAGCCTAATATTTTTAACAAAAACATTTTAATTTTGGTTAATTAACGATTTAAAGAAATCTTCTTTTAAAGTAGATAACCAACCAAAATTATCAGAATCTATGCTTTAGAAAAATTAGACTATATCCAGTAAAAACAATTTTCATCAACTATATTTAGCAGTTTAACGATATCTACTTCGTTTCAGGATTGGAAAAAAATAGTATTTACAAAAAAAAAGTTTTAGTCTCTAGCAAGGCGTTTTCTGTAAAAACCAATGTTTCCAGGAAAGGTAATTAAACTATTATTTTACACTCCATTTTTACGTTAGTTCTATCGTATGTCATTAGTTAGGGAAATACAGTGAAAATCGGTGAAAGGGACATTTTTAGGGCATTAGCTCTCAGTCTCCTGAAGGCAAAGGTGAATAAAGGCAAAGGTCAACAGTGCATCCTGGTGTCTGTAGTTCAGTCCTTTTGCTTTTGACACATACAGTAATACAGACTGTTACATATCTAATCTGCGTGATATTGGACTACAACGACAGCGATCTGACGCGGGCTGTAAGGATGATTGTTACTCGCTCACCGCTTACAACATCGCCTCTATGCTCCAGGCGCTCAACAGGCGTCTGTCTTCCCCTTGAGAACTTCTCTTATTCGTACTTACGGGACTCGGTGCCAGGTGGCGAGAGTTCTAGCATTTCCTCAAATTTAAGTTAACATTCATACACACTGCTGAGCAGATGAGTTAGTCTCTGCACAGCCTCCCATAATGCACCACCATCGGGAGAAGGATCCACCGAGTGTTTGAGTGATCCACGGTATCGTAATCTTGTGGCGGCGCATTTAGTTTATTCCGCGAACGAATACACTTGCCTGGCAGTTCTATAGGCATAGTTCTATGTTTATTAGTCACTATTTGGTTTCCAGCAATTTATGGGATTGTCGTGATCATTTAACCTTCATACACATTTGAACTTTACTTGAGAGGGCGTGGTACATAATTCAACGCTATAAGCATTAATCTATAACTGTAGGTTTCTTGAAGCCAATTTGCGAAAATTTAACAATAACAATCCTAGACAATAATTTTTGTCAATGTTTTAAACAACATTGTTTCCAGGGTTACGAACTTCTGAGGTACGATCTCTGACGCCAGAACCTCGTGCATTTAACTGCGGCGCAAGAGATCTCGCGTAACGAGTTAATTTTGGATAAATATTTACTAATAAAGTTGGGAATTACCATTATCTAGGATTGTCGTTAAGTATTTTATCCATATTGGCTTCGAAAAAAGCGTAGAAATCAATTGATGTTTTCAGGGTTTATTTATCTACAACGCACTCTTAAGCACAGATTCACAAATCAAATGTGATATATTTAGTTTTTTTTTTTAATGACACGTGTAACCTGTCAGAAAAGCGCACTAGTTTGTGAGATAGACTATGCTAATGGACACTAGTGAGCACCTCGACTTAAAAAGTACACTACTGTGATGGTGGCTTCAGTGCTTCGTAGCGAGGAAACTGTTCTGATTGGTATTGCTGCTCACATATAAGACGTGGTCCACCCTTGGTTTGGCAAACTATCTGCTCTGCATTGTGACGTGTCGATCCGCTGTTACCAACCGAGCTAGCTGACGGCTTCTTCTGTTATCAATACATTGTACGCGACGGCAATGGACGACTTGAAGTACACGCCCCCTGACGTCACTGCAGGGGAAAAGTACTGTGGGGAACAAAGCTTGTTTACAAACATGCAGATTAGTTAGTTGGTAATTGCAGAAAGAAAAAATGTTGCGCATTCATAGATTTGCACGCAAGGGTAAAAAATATTAGTTTCAATTTCATGGTTAAGATATACAAATACACATGATTAATGTTTACCTGAAAAAAAATGGCAAATTCCAAACAAATAATCAATTTTCTTGACGTTTATCTCATCCGGGACATGTGAAGCCAAACAGCTGAATGAAGGTTATGTTCGGCTGCGGTAACCATGGAGATAGGAATTGTTTCCTCCATCTGACTGAAGCTCCGCCTCTTTTCAAGTCGTCCATTATTCCCGTTACCAGAATCCTTCAACTCACAACGCACTCTCGATGTGGTCACAGTGTTAGAGAGGTCAGGTCACTCGCCTTCCACTACGACGATCTGGGTTCCATTTCTTGCGGCTGCTCCCGATTGTCGCGTGTTGAAACGTGGCGGACATAGCCACGCCAGGGAAGTTGAAATGGGAGTATTAAGTACTGCTAGTTGTTGTACCTACCAGCTGATATGAGGGCAGCACTGACGCCAACATTTCTGCTAATTTTAAACCAGTTTTAAAAATTGCAGCTGTCGCAATTTTTCGTCGATCAGTTATAAGGTTACATTAGGTTTTTATTTTAAGGTTACAATGGAAGAGTGATTTTATTAACACATTACTTTGGAATTTTTTAGTGCGTCATTAATAGTTCCTTTAGGTTTGTGAACCGCTACAGCAGTTATGACTTGTAGCAAGTAAATGTGTCCGTAATCATATAGTTTTTAGTGTATTAATTTGTAGTTTGAAGATCGGAACTGTACGAATTTTTATTTCCGACAGGTGTTTAACCAATACTTGGTTGGAAATGGTCATATCCAGTGACTTGTCTCATTGTATTAGATTTCACTTTTTTATTGGGTTACTGAATGCTACAGCAATTATAGTGTACAAAACTTCATTTCCAGCGAAAAAAACAGATGTGAAGAAACATACATAGTTGATGGTTGTCCATTTATTTAACTTACGCTACGTTCTCCCTAAAAGATGTGATTGAGTTGAAATACAGTCGTGTTTTCACCGGGTTTCAAGTAAAGTTAGTTTATTGTCTTCATCTTTTGAGAGTATCGTTTATTTTCTACATAGGTCCACTTCTTTTTTTCGTGTATTTTTTCAACTTCAGTAAATCTTATGGGTTCGGATTTGTAGCTACTTAGCAAGCTGAAGATCTGCTTGCTAAGTCTGTTATCTATTCTGTATATATGTGTCCATAAAACTATAGTCTTTTCTTCGTTTTCAATTTTCAAATTTTAATAAGTACCTGTTTCGTGGTCAGTAGAAGCAGATATAAGGTGAATAACGTTGCAGACCTTTTGACTGTAGACATCGTAGGAGTAACATAACGTAAATAAACTTTGTAGACTACTATACTTGGTACAGTAATATTAGAATTTGTACGATCCTTTACAGCGAGTAGATTATTTCCATGCAATAAAGAATTTTAACATAGCCATTGGCAAACTAAAGTTACAATATTATTTTTAATAGAATCATGAGCAAATTAACGTTAAAATATATATTAAATGCAGTACCACATAATTGATACGATGTGTTTATGAATGTACCGTTCGCATTTAAGGGACAAACATGTCTATCCAGTTTTATAATTGGAACATCTTTACTGGCTTGCTTGAATTTTCTTGATTTCGGTTGGTCCGACGAGATGCAATGGTGCCTTTTGAAAATGTGAACAAGTTTCGATAAATGGTATCTTAAGTATTTATTATATTGTATTTATTTTCTGTTTGAAATTATTGTGGCAGTGGTAGTTTTGAAGTTATGAAACCAAACTCCTCCAAGTTGTTATTGTTATCTCATGACAACTAAGCTATCTGATACTCTCTTGACGGACGTTCAGAGAGTTAAGCGGCTACAAAGTAAAACTTTTTTTTTGTCCTGACTGCAAAGCCCAACACAACTAAGGTTGCAGCTAATTCATGCAAGTGAGTGACAATGAAATTTTTGTACAGCATACATTTCTTTTGAAATATTGGGGAAAATATAAGGTAACTGTATTAGGAACACTCACAATGCGAGGAATCAAAATAAAATTAAAATGTTTTGATTTATTTTGTTAGCAGTTATTATTTCTGCTGCAACCTTAGACTGGATAGAGTATAGGGCCAGAAACTATTCGCGAAAATAGTTTTGCTGTACTTTGTTCCAGTGTATTACGTGCACGTTTGTAGTTGCGCTTCATGGTTATTGGCAGTGTGTCTGTGAAGTGACATCTCTCATTTGACTGTGCAAATCACAATAATGTTACCGCAGCCCCATACGTCTGTGATTTGCGCATATAATCCCAAGACACGTGATAGTTAAAATATTCAACCACTGACTACCAAGCAGAACTGCAGATGGGAATGTAATGCACTGAAAAACACTGGGAAAATTATATTCGCGAAAAGTTAATGGCCCTAACAATAACATTTTATTTAACAATGAATATTTTCTTTCACATGCTGAATCACATTTTCTAGGTGGGCATACGCAAACTTTCAGGTAGTAATGAACGAAAGGATTTCTGTTCCACAGTTGTTGGGTCAGTACCATTGGTTAAATAACTCAAGTTTGCATACTAATTTGTGATTTAGATGCGTTATATAAAGTGTTTGGCTGTATTCTCTACACATATTTGCAAGTATAATTTGCACAAAAATTTGAAAAGTAGCAAGGCCTTGTTTTTATTGAGAGTTTCATTTACTTCGTAAATATTACTACTGTGTTAGCACCGCAGGAAGAATTTGATTGTTGAGCTGTTTATAGTCAGTAACTATATATATATATATATATATATATATATATATATATATATATATATATATATATATATA
>PNEQ01066387.1:62308-74637 GCA_003012365.1 Medauroidea extradentata | reverse complement strand
TTTAAATGTCTCATACCAAGCTTTTATGCTCTTGTGATCAGGTGGCGGACGTCCATACTCGCTTCGGAAATTGCGCTGAACCGTGATAGGGGACCTGCTCTCGTGATACCACAGCACACATTGCGCCTTTTCTTTCATGGAGGCCATTGTGCTTTTCACTCGTCACACACCACCTACCTGAAACATACACAAAAAAAACCTTATGAGTTGCACATAATGTTCGTCCAAACCGCAGTTTGCTAGCATTTGTAGTTTTCTAGTTATGAATTTTTGTAATGAGGGAAAGACTTTATGGACACCCTGTATAACAATTTTGTAGGCTTTTGTATTCAATAAAAAATGCTGAATTTTAAAATGGTAATTAAAAAATTTCAATAATAATTTAATTTTACAAAAATATACTTATAAAGAGAAAGAAACTCAGATGCGGACACGTTAAAAACAAGCCTAGCAAACAGTCATATTTTTCCCGCGGTAAATAAATGACCCTAGCGATTCTTAAAGAACAGTTGCAGGTATTTCCATCGGATATATACATATGCTATGAATTGATTTCAATGTAAACCGTCTGGTGACGGCTGGAAGGCTCGAAGGAGACAGACCCCGATTCCCCCGGTACATTGCGTTATATTGTCACACTTCAGAGCAGGTGGGTGGAATCGTTGAGTCCCTTGTCTTGTGTAACTACTGGCCTGATTGCACTGCCGTCGTCGCTAGCCCGTCCTTCATGCGAGGCTCTCGGTAATCATAACAATGTGCAGAAGTTTGAAATCTACCTCCTCAGGTGAATGAGCTAAATTTATAGTTCTCTGCTGATAACAGGATGCAAATATTCCCATAGTCGTTACCAAAAAGATATTAAATTCATAGGTGCTAAAATTGTGGCGCTCATAAAGATTTTCAAGAGTTAAATTTAAGGGCGCCGCCTACCCGCGCGTGAGAGGCTCAACAGCGACGGAGCAGTAAGGTCGACCTTGAAGCGCGCATCAAATGCCGCGTCGCCTCAACGATCCAAGCGCTGAACTAGCGTGAAAGCTTACCGCCGAACCGTTTTTACTATGGGACAATAAGGGGCCCGCCTCATGGCAAATGTGTTTGTGTCAGTGAGGTATGGTGCTAAGGGCGACGTCGTATGGGCCATACAACGGTGCGTAAAAACAAATTTCCTATGGGACTTTAAGTGGTAACCCTATTGTTTTATTTACGAAATCACTTTACTAAAGTCCAATGCACTACCCTTAAGTGGTTTCACATGTATTCGGCTAGTATATTTTCCGCTATAGCAGCCGGAAAACCCCGTTTTAACGTATTTTGACGTGCCATAAAAGGGGATTTCTAATACGTGTGTTGTCTTGAAAGTACTTGAGGGCAGTCGTCTGAAGTGTGTGTACTTTTCGTAGGCAAACGGCGTGAACACACGTGTATTAGTTTCGGTGTAAAACTTTTTCTTCAAACACGCTGCAGTGTGATTTTATAGCAACGAGGCGGGCCCCTTAAGCGTTGACTATTTAATTTTACTGGTGGAAAGTCTGCAACTAAGATCAGTGTATGTGGCAATCTGAGTTTCACGTTCATCAGGTTAGTGCATTTTGAAGTACGGAGGTCTGAAAAGGCCGTTTTTAGCCATGTCGGAAGACTTAGAAACAGTGCTTTTAATGGGCGTGACGTCTTAATAATGAGGTTACGACCATGTTTGACATTTGTTTTCCTTTTCGTACGTTGGCACAATGGGCACACGTGGAATATTTTCGTAGAAAAACACTGTTTATGAACACACTGCAACGCATTTGAAGCGTTGGGTAGGCGGCCGCCTTAAGGGCGTTCAAGTGCGATAAAGTCATAATTTTATATTTATATGAAATAGTGTTAGTTTTGTAGACGATACTTGTGAGTGCAGTTTCCTCTTACAAATTTAGCTTGCGTAGTTTTTTCATAACGGTGCCCCAACGTCAAAATTTGCATGTTATGCTGCCATGCAAATGGTGAAAACCAACTGACTTTCGCACGTGAAATAATTCACAGTGAAATGACATGCTATGAGCTACATAATAAAACATTTCAAAAAATTCCGCGAACTGTTTTGGTATTTTAAAAAAATTGATGAATTTTCAATTTTTTTTCAAATTCAAAATATTACGTTGTTGGTTTTGAATGTTTCATTGCATAGCTTATACTTAGAGGCAAGATTATTTCGCGTATTGATTCTAGGTCAGGTTGAATGCCAATATTGTATACTTCACTACTCCTTCTGTGATTAGACGACACCTGTTTTAACACATCTTTGACGACTGCAAGCCACTGATAAATAAGGAAACAAGTCGTGGTGGTAACACGTGTTATGGTTAGAAGCAAATGGATATTTGACTTTGGCCAGTGTGTGTATAGATCTGAGAAGTCTACGCTGTTGCCAGATTAATACGCGAAATACTCGTGCCTCTACTTATACTATGTAAGTTCACATTGAATTATTTTGTTTAAGTTGGTCAGGCGGTTTTCACTATTTGCATGGCAGCGTAAGAAGCAAATTTTGACTTTGACACCTCGTTATGAGAAAACTACGAGAGCTAAAGTTGTTTCGCAAAAATAAAATGTACTCACAAGTATCGTCTACAAAACTAACAATATTTCATAAAAATATAAAATTTTATTTTATCGCACTTGAACACCCATAAGGCGCCCGCCTATTGGCCGTGTGTTAGTGTGAGTGAGGCACGTTGCCAAAGGCGATGATGACCGGCTCACTTTTTGCGGTATCACCTCTAGTTCAAGACACTGTAACGGTGTGCAGTATGCATAGTATTGTAGATCACTCACCTGACTTTACAATGCAAAGTTCATTGGTTGAAAAAGCTTTATTTAGGCCATTTGAGGGTCTCCGAAATAATTTTTCTTATTGACGCAATGCTTTGAAACTGCCTTTCCGTCATCGTTTGAACTGTATTTTCCTTTCCTACATTTCCATTGAGCACATGTGAAATAGCTTCTGAAAAAAAAACCGTATTTATGGACACACTTCAACGCATTTTAAGTGCTTGCTAGGCGGTGCCCTCAATGGAGTCGCTAACCTGCACTCGCATTTATTCCGGCAAGATTATTGTGGGATGCTTACATACGTAGATGTTCATCAAATTGACTATTCGGCAAAAGATTTTTCCACAAAGTGTAAAAAAAAATCGTAAAATGCACAATAAATTGGTTATAAACATGCAAATTCAAATTTTGTATATTTCCATAAAATCTAGAGATTATTCAGGCAGTAAACTTCTTGGAAATTTTACAATTTCCAGTAATTTTACTTTTGTAAAACGTGACGTAGTACCGAAATTATTTCGGTGAGTTACATTCCTTAAATACTTAAAATATTTGCGACGATCTTCTATTATTGACTGAAATATGTTCTGAGAATTAGTTTGTAAGATTTTTCTTGTCAAAATAAAAAAACAGTGTAGTAAGGTAATTTCCACCTGTGCTGATCTGAAAATACCATTAATCGGGGCGAAGAATGATTTAGCTCGTTTCCTATCTTATTTATACCCTCCAATGCCGAGTAGCTCGACAACAGTCGATTAGAACCCCAAGCAGTCCATCCCCTCGCCTGCGTGAACGCAAAGAGAATCAATTTTGCTTTCCTACCAGCCCCCTCTCCTCACCCTAGGCGCCGTTCTCTGCAACAAACGGAAGAGTGAAAGTTGACGGGCTGCTGTTAAGTGGCTCGTGTGTAATGACTTGCTTATTGAATCCCGCACATAAAAAGAAACAGTCGGAAGAAAGCCCCACCGTGCGGCAGGTGTTGCCAGATGCAGCAATCAGTCCTAATGACGGGTGCAGCTAACGGCTGATCAAAGCCGGCGTAACGAATCAGTCGCTGTCTCCAGGTGTTTACGTCAGCACGAGCGGCTGTACCTGCGTCATACTTAAGAGAGCGTAGTAGATAAATACACGCTGAAAACATAAATTGATTTCGACGCATTTTTCGAAGCCAATATGGATAAAATACTCAATGACAATTCCAGATAATGGTATTTGCCAACCTTATGAGTAAATATTTATCCAGAATTACTAATTCGTTACGCGTGATCTCTTGCACCGCAGTTAAATGCACGAGGTTCCGGCGTCAGAGATTGTGCCTCAGAAGTTCGCAACACTGAAAACAATTTTGTTTAAAACGTTGGCTAAAACTATTGTCTAGGATTGCTATTGTTTAATTTTCGCAAAAGGCTTCAAGAAACGTACAGTTATAGGTTAATGCTTTTAGCGTTGAATTATGTATCATGCCTTCTTAAGATGCCGTTACAGTGTTTCAGGCGCATGTATGCATCCCTCATAAAAAAACGGCAAATTTCACTAACGCTATATATAAAAAAGAATATTACACATATCATCGTTATCTTCGCGTTTTTTCAAAGACACAGACGTTCTTATTTTCGCTGCGTTATGCAAAATCAAGTATAACAAACCGTTATTATCAACGTGATAGAAAAAAAAAGTTTTCTAAAAATTACAGTCAACCATTCTTTACACTTGACTTCGGCGAACGCTGCGAAAATAAGAACTACAGTGACTTTTATAAAACGTGAAGATAATGTTGATATATTTAATCCTCTTATTGCTACAGCCGACGTAAAATTAGCCTTGATTTGTAAGGTGGTTAATGCGGGTTGCATACAAGCGCCTGAAACACTGGAACGACGCTGCATCTTTAAGAGGCCTTGGAAATTTCCTGGTTTCACTTGCAGAATGACCAGGAACAACTGCATAGTAAGCACGTCACGTGGATCCTCGACTGGATTGGAAACGATAGTATTAGTGGTAAAATGTTGTACGACAACATTTTACGTGCAATGTGGCAACAATGCACCGAGACATAGCCGTATTTAGTAGAAGGCCGCTGCCATAGATATGGCAACTCGGCACACAAGGGTCATTTTAACACTTCTTTTAACTCTCCAAAGGCAATGGCCGTACCTGATTCGTTACGCTGCCCGGCATACCGGAGAATCAGGGGAAGCCACTGTCGTTGGCGAGACAAAAGAAGTGTTAAAATGACCCTTCCTGGCTGTGTTGCCAGGTCTAAGGCCGCGTCCTCCTACTAAAGACGGCTATGACAGAGATAGTACACTGTTGCGCCACACGTCTAGGTATTATTTCATGTATGTTACGTAAAGTAAACATAGAATCGCGTCTGAACTGCTCGGGATATTAACTTGCACCCATAATATGCAGTTCAGAGCAGTAGTAATTAGATAAGTAAGATATCTGTGTAGCGCAAGAGGGGACTAACAACAGTGCTATGTTGTCACATTGTGCTTGTAAAATGTCCTCGGCCAACATTTTGCCACCAACATTTTCGTTTCCAATTAAACCCAGAATTCGCTTGGTGTGCTAATTATGTGGTGGTTTCTGAACACCCTGTACTTACAACTCCCGTACACGACCCTGATTGTGTCGCTTGTTACGAAACTCGTCATCGAGGAGTGTTAACCTCCAGTACAGAAAACACGCTTGAGAAACCGAGGAGTCGCATATTTTATGGTGTATTATTAAATAAGTACCCTCACCTTTTCATTTACTTCCTACTTCAATGAATATGTATGTATCGAAGAAACACATTTATTAATAATACGTATCCCTTATTTGACACATATGTAATAAATAGGGATATGTGTTAATGTAAATTATGTATTATAACATAATGGAAGACTCGCCACCCACCAATGCGATCCGGGTTCGATTCTTGATTGGGTTGACCCATATTATTGCATGTGGGATTTGTGTCGGACGATGCCGTTGTTCGACGGGTTTTTTCCGGTTAAATCCCGCTTCCCCGTTGCTTTACATACATACATACATACACACACAGACGTGTGAGTGACTATTTCATTATTAATCTCTCCGTCTGCGTACACGCTGCTTAGAGCTGTGTTTTAAAATACCAATGACAGATTATGTTGTCGAAATCGTTGTAAAGTGAAGGCATGACGATTTCAATTTGAAAACGAATAAAATAATGAGCGGTTGCGGGCAGTCAGTAATTATTATTGGTTTCTCATCGTAGGTGTTGCGAAATTTTACGGCCAACGGTTTTTTTTACGTTGTCATATTTTACTGGTAACCAGCAAACATTTTTAAGGAAATCATTTTAATGGGATAAGTGCAGTAAGGAACATTTCGACTCCAACAACGTAGTACTAATTTTTCATTACAGCCGATATAGTACTAAACACAGCTAAGGGGCAGATTGCGATATTAAAATTTAGATATTCTCTTCGGGAACTTTTACCAGCTTACCAAATTTTTTTGTGGTGACTACTAAAATTTTTTTCTGTCCCCAATAAAGTTTTGCAGTGATTAGCAAAAAATGTTGTACCCACTGCAAAAATATTTCGTGAAGTCCATATCGACAAAACATTTTGCAGTCACCACAAAATGGGTTTTTTCTGTGTAAGCGGTGACCACATTACTATATTTGTGGACAGCATAGTTAAATGTCTAACGCTTGTTTCTATAGCTGTGTTTTTCGAATGCTGTTGTTATTTTTAACAGATACGGCAGTCTGAAAATCCCATTATTGGCCATTTTGAGGTGCCCGAAAATAATTTATTAAATTAACGTGCTGAATTTTTGAAATTATAGCGATACAGTTTGAAGTGTGTGTTATTTTAGTAGATTAACAAATATAATGCGCTTTTAGTAGTTTCGGCAAAAAAAAAATAATTGCAACTATCTGCAACGCATTTGAAGTGAAAGAAGGGAGGCCCCTTAATCTAATGCTCCACCTATGTGTTACACAAGCTCTGCTATGCACGAGTGACGTAGACGGTGTACGTGGCAACGCCGCAGAGAAAGCAGCAGCAAAGGGCCGGGATGTGGGGAGGGGGTTGATAACTGGAGCGACGCGAGCCAAACTACACTAGAGTATCTCGGGGGCAGGTGGCGCCCTCCACAATGACGCCGGCATAACAGTTACGGCCGTCACCCTCATCTATCAACATCAACATCACCACACAGCTGCAGGCACGCTGCCACAGTGCTGGTAATTGTTTCCACCGGCGAGAACACCACGCCCCTTTACGTCCGCGCCGCTAACACACGCCATCAACAACCATCACTGCTTCATATGCATGACATATAATAAAATTATACTATCAACTATTTGTTGGGGTGATTGGTATTTCAAAGGAATACATTTACAACTATGCTTCTCTATTTTTGTTTTATAGATATCATGCTTAGAAACATCGTTTCGGGGGGCACCTCAACATGGCTAAAAACGGGATTTTTAAGACCGCTGTCACGTGAAATATACCGACTGAAATCGTAAAACAAAGTATAGAAGCGTGCGGTCGACTTTGCTACGTCCCGTAGATTAAACACTAGGGTCACCGCTTAAGGCCATGATCAGTCATTTATTTCAAACAATTACAAATAACGCAAATATTTTTTTAACCATATGCTTTGAAAATAATTTGAGACTATGTACAGTCATACAATACACAATTTTTCCAGAGCGTTTTTTGAAATATTATACCGTTTGCTAGAAAAAAAAATATTTTGCTTCATTTTAGCTTTTTTTTTACAGCAAAATATGTGCTATTTCAGGGACAAAAATCTGAAAATATGTTTGGTGTATTGCAACAGAAAAATTCGGTTACGCACGATGACATATAAGTGTTAAAACTGCCAGCATGAATGTTTGATATATGTATTAATTTGCGTTAAAAAAATATTTTCGTAACCACTGTCAAACTAAAGAGCGAGACCTGAAGGGCGCGCTCTACAGCAATTTTCACCGACTTATTTTTATTTTTACATTTGCACCAGGTACTTTTTTCTTACTTAATATATAAATTGTGACTTAATTTTATAATTATACAATTCTTTTTCTCTCATAGTTTTTGCTTATTGACTCATAAACATCATCATTTGCGCGTTACTGTTTCATGTACGCCACTAATACCAACTGACAAAGCAGAGTGAAAAATTTTACAGTGAATAACGAGGCTGCAGATTACAAAGTCTCCTATATAAAAAAAATAAAATATTGTTCTACTAAAAAATTGTTAAAATTTAAAATGGAAGATGTTGTAGCCCATAACATCTTTCCAGACTACCTTCTCTCCTCTTACGTGCATATATGCAGCTATGCTTCGTTGTAACTATATATCAGTGTATATTTGTGTTCTGATGTCTCATTTTACTGTAGCAAGCGCAATAAGCTGACAGCGACACCACACGTCTGTGATTTGTGGATAGACGCTGAAAGTTAAAAACAGCCAATCACTGACCATGAGGCACGGCTGCAGATGGTGCGTTCAAAGCAATGAAATAAGTTCGTGCACAATTTTTTCCCGAGAAAATCAGGTGCCATTTGTGATGGCAAAGAGTAAAATCGTTGAAAATAGTTTCTACCACGCATCCTAATTTTTGGTTCGAAGAAAGTAAACGTAAAAACATTTTTCAACAAATATATGTTACGGTCTTACGAATTGTGCTCCGTTTTAGAATTTAAAATTAATATTCGAAGAAACAGTGTAAATAAGGACCACAGGCCTCAATACAGGTGATAAATAGTCTCAAGTTAAACATAATTGTGGCATGCGGTACCGAAATAATGGTATCCGGTAACAAAGCAGCGATTTGTCGCCAGTGTTGCCAACAATATCAGCATCAAACCTGGAGAATAGAACCATCTAAAAGCGTGTTCTAAGCACGTATAATTAAATAACCCAGAAATACATTTTGCTGCATTTATCATTAAAAGTTTCAAATCATCATAATTATGTGCTACATAGTACTAATATTATTGTTATTATTATTTCGTAAGTTATTATGGCTAGAATATAATTTTAACCAAACCGAGCATTTGACCGAACTATTTCTTTGTACATTTCTTAGCTACAAATTATTTGAAAGGTATAATATTTCCTGCAGTAAATTCTAACTAAACGCTGAATTTACTTGAAGAAAACAGTTGCCTACTTAAAGTGAAACATATTTGTTGACAAACGGCAAACTCGGCAACACTGCAACATTCTCCGGCACCTCATTCTCCTCGCCCGCTGACACTAATGCTCTAGAGCTCCTACTGGGACAGTGTCTACGAACTACAGTCAACGCCGTACGTGCGTGGTATTAACGTAACTGTTCACGGTAATCTTTCCAACGTCAGTCCCTGGCACAAACAAGAGCGGAAGTAAGAGTACAGCTGGGCCGGGTAAAAAGGTAAAATTAGCTCTACGATCTAAAAAAAAAAAACTAGAGCACAAAATATGACGCTCACACAAAAGCGTGTTTTATTGAACTAAAAAAAAGTTATCACTGTCAGTGCATCTTAATAGTTTCAGCATGACAAATGTATAATTCCATTAACACCTGCGTACCACAAGCTAATATTATCCTTCGAAATCGCTACCGTTTTGATCTCACCAACTGACCGAGGTGGCACAATGGTCGTACGTTGGACTAGCATTCGGGAGGACCCGGGTTCGATCCCTGGTTCTCGTCTTCCTGATTTCAGTTTTTCCGTGTTTCCCCGAAATCGCTCCAGGCGACTTCCGGGATGGTTTCTTAACAAATACAATGGCCGATTCTATTCTAGACGATTTTTGAGTGATTTTTTGTAATAAGGGTGCATGAAAGACTGAAGGGTTTTATTGGGGATACGTCATTGATAGCTAATGTAGAGTCATAGATAACCAAAATTTACATAGAAAAAGATTCGTGAGAAAATTATTAAAAGAAAAACGAAGAAATAAACCATGAAACCAGTGGCGGCTCGTGGGTTGTTGGCAGGGAGGACACAAGTTGCAGAGAACTGTATATAGTTGTTCGTTAGTTGATGCTACAGCCACTGACACGCTGGTATGTAGGTGCCGCTTATTACTGACTGGTCACAATACAGTAAGTAGTCAGTAGATATATCATGGTCATTGGCGTACAGTGGCGAGTTCACAGTCGTGTACAGTTCTAGGTAACTTGTGCCCTCCCTGCCAACAACACTCGAGCCGCCACTGCAGTAAAACCAGAAATAGCTGTAGTTATAGTCTGTCTCATGTAAGTATTCCGTATTTTGACAGTTAACTACTGAGAAGTATGTCTGCACGCAGGCTTTCGGAGACGTTTTAGAGTCAGTGGACATGGCGCGTGAGACGTGATGTAGCATGATACGGGAAGTCGTTTTTCATGTACAATTACTACAAATGTTTCTAATGCGTTTATCTACGAAAGGAAAAGATACTTCAAATTAAGTCCCTATGATTAAAAAAATGCAGTCCGATAATTAAAAACGTGATTATCAAGCTCCTCAAAAGTGCTAAAAATGATTTTTTTCACGTTGCTCTAGCCGAGAAAATATCAACCGTAATCGTAAAACTAAATCATAGAAACCTGCATTGGACTTTACCACATACTTTCCACAAATAAAATTATAGGGTCATCGCTTGAAGTCCCGTTGAAAAACAGTTACTACGTAAACACTGCACGCTAGTTTAGTCCTCCGCGCCTAGAGGCGATGAGGTGCTTGGCGCGCGGGTTATATTCGACTTATCGCCTTCCCCGTTTCCGTGCCTCAAACGCAAAAAAAAAAAGTTACGGTCCACTAACTCATAAAGCTCTAAACAATGGAACTGTTGGACACATTTCTCAGATGAATAATGTCAAAATACGGAAGAGTTACATGAGACAGACTATAGCTAGAGCCACGATTTTATGGCGAAAATATGTTCACAACATTTGGTTTTAATGCGTCATGTGCACATCTGCAGCTCTGCTACATCGTCTGATTTTACTCTCACATGCATTGACAAATTACAGACGCACGGAGTCACCACAATCATACTCTGATTGGTGCAGTTAAACGAGAAGAGTGTCTGAACAAAGACACGCTGCTGATAACCATGAGACAAAGCTGCCGATGTGCACGCGAGGCACTGGAACAAAGTGGGGCAAAAATATTTTCGCGACAAAATCGTTGCCCTACACTGTAAAAAATAGTTTGTAAATTTACCAGACGTGCGTATAGGAGCGCTAAGAAAATAGGTATGGTAGAATAGTTTCCCAGACATCCATGGTAGCAATCCTAAACGTTTTTATAAAACTGTCAAATGTATACTGAAGATATCATACTTGTATTGTAACAACTGTAAAAGTTAGCATATTTACAAGACGAAGTATGGTAACTGTACCGTACTGCGTCTGGGATAATAACTTCCTAAACATTCAAGGAAGTTTTTTTTACAGTGTAGCTACAACGAGCGTACAGATGTGCTCTAATTATGACATATAAAATACACGTAGTCTGTAAAATAGAATCGCAGCATATATAGGATGTTGCATGTGGATATTTTGTTGAAACATCTGGGAGAAGAAATGTTATGTGACCATCGCTTCGAAAACGTAACGTTACTGTGGTACTGCAGGTCACACATGACTCGGGAACTCTGTTTATCGCGACAAAAAAATATTCGTCCCAGTTTGTTTCATTGCCTTACGTGTGCATCTGAAATTCTGCTGCATGGTTAAATGCAGCGTGTCTTTGTGAAGAGCCGTACCTCATTTGACTGAGCTAAGGTTAATTCTTCTGCAGGCTAGAATGATCTAAATTAAAAGTTTGGCACAGAGAGAAGTTCTGCCGCTTGAGCGCTGGTATCGGTAATGAGTGCAAGCTGACCAATCACAGAGCTTTCCTGAAATTTCAGTTAAATAAAGTTGACAATATAGAACGCAAAAACGGTTTATTTTTACTTTAAAATTAAGTTAAATGACTTTTGTCATTTACAAGCCTACTTAAATTAAATTTTACTACAGTTTCGTATTTTTCTGGTCCCTTTGCGATTGCAGCGAAACTAGCGGCAGAAATTTTCCCTGTGCCAAACTCTCCCATAAGAAAACACAATATATTTATAACCTGGAGTAGAATTAACCTTAACTGAGCCAATTGAATTAACGTTCCTGCAACACCACATGTCTGTGATTTGCCGGTAGAATATCAAGGCTCGTGAGAGTTAAAATATCCAATCACTAGAGCCACGATTTTATGGCGAAAAGATTTTTGCAACATATGATTTCGATGCGTCATGTGCACACCTGCAGCTGTGCTACATCGTCTGTGGTTGGATGCTTTTACTCTCACTGGCCTTGGCAAATCATAGACGTACAGACGCAAAATAATCTTATTCTGATTGGTGCAGTCAAATGAGAAACGTGTCTGAACAAAGACACGCTGCCAATAACCTTGAAACAGAACTGCCGATGTGCACGTGAGTCACTGAAACAAAGTGGGGCAAAAATCTTTCCGCGACAAAATCGTGGCCCTACCAATCACTGATCGG
>PNEQ01066387.1:0-62208 GCA_003012365.1 Medauroidea extradentata | reverse complement strand
AGAGTGCATAGCGTGCGTGCTGGATCGTATTAGTGTGTAACGCTACGTCGCATGGCATAGTGTGTACCGTCCAATTGAACATTACTGACCTGATGTGTAGCTGCCAACAATAGCTGCAAGCGCTATGCACAGTAAATTGATTCAGCCTGCACCATTTACAGTGTGTATCACGTTCTGTGAACTGTAGTGCAGAAACGGCTCATTTTCGGAGCAATGTTCCTATAACTAGAGACATGAACTTTTCGCGAAAAGAATTTTGCCCCACTTTGTTCCAGTGCCTTATGTGCACGTCTGCAGTTCTGCTTCATAGATATTGGCAGCGTGCCTTTGAACTGTGACGTTTCTCATTCGACTGTACCAATCACAATAAGGTTACTGTAACACCACACGTCTGTGATTTGCGTGTAAAACCCCACGACTCATGAATGTCAAAACATCCAATCTCTGACCGTGAAGCAAGTCTGCAGACGTGCACACAAGTCACTGACACAAAGTGAGGCAAATTTCTTTTCGCGAAAAGTTCATGTCTCTGCCTATAACATTCTTAGTTCTCCTCTAGACGTGATGATTAGAGATGACGCAATATCGCGAAAAGGTTTTGTGGCCAACATATCATTGTAAACACTGTAGTTTATTGCAACATACGTGATTGGGTGATGCATATCTGACATAACCGAACTGTTTGCAGACCAACAATAAGTAGAGATACACTGTAAAAAAACTTGCTAAAATATTTAGGAAGTAATTAACCCAAACGCAGTATAGGACAGTTACCATACTTCAGTTTTGTAAATATGCAAACTTTTATAATTGTTACAGTACAAGTCTGGTGACGTCAGTATACATTTGAGTGTTTTATAAAAAGTTTAGGAGTGCTACCATGGGTGTCTGGGAAACAATTCTACCATACCTACTTTCTTAGCGCTCTTATACACACGTCTGGTAAATTTAAAAACTATTTCTTAGAGTGTAGGAAATTTCGCGAATTCAATAACCTGCAAGCTGGAATTCACTGTCCTACACACACTCAAACACTGTCTATTCGTTCATTGTATGTTGTTCCACTGAGTAGCAGCTAGTAGACAAATGGTCGTATGTATAGGATATTTGATTCTAACGTGCAGGTCATTGAATTCGCGAATTTTCCCATCTCTAACAATAAGTAGATACATACAAAATTCGCGTTATTTCGTGATAGCTGACTAGACTCCAAGTGACTATAGGCTGGTTCGACGTCTCCCGCTGGCCGATATTGTCGTGACTTGCCGCGGAGAATGCTTACACGGTAGAGAGGCCAATCTCTGTAAAGACGTAACATAAGTAAATGACAACACATAAAAGTTCGTGGCCAGTTTAACTGCAGTTTATGCTCTGTTATGTATAGAAAAGTGAAGTTTAATCTGATACCAAATAATAATGCGAATTATGCATGTCTCTAACAATAAGTAGGGCCCGGTAGTTTTCGCGAAAATATTTTTGCAGCACTTTGTTTCAGTGCCTTACGTGCGCACCTGCATCTCTACTTTGTGGTCTGTGATTGGATGCCGTAACATACAATGTCTGGAGGTTAAACCCGCAAATTACAGACGTTATGTGTCACAGTTATCCATGTACTGATTAGCATAGTCAAATGAATAACGACTCTGCACAAAAACACTCTGCCAGTAATCATGAAGTTGAGGTGCAGGTGTGCACGTAAGACACTGAAACAAAGTGGGGCAAAAATCTTTTCGCGAAAACTACCGGGCCCTAACAATAAGCATCAACTTTCACAATAGCGGGATTCTTATTGGCTCAGTCAAATAGGGAAACAGCCCCACGTACAAGAGAAAACCAGTAATCATCTGGGAAGTTGCAGAACGTGTGTAGGAATCCAGCAAACAGCCAAGTTTTCTCGCGATAAACAATCATTTGAGACCTGAAAAACTCACTATTTCTTTTGAGCACAATCTAGAATTCCAACAACTATAAGTTTGTGTCGCTTTCGCAATTGGCCTTTGACTTATTTGTAAGGACCCCTGTTTTTCGCGAAAATAATTTTGCCCCACTTTGTTTCAATGTCTTACGTACACATCTGCAATTGTGCTTCATGGTTATCGGCAGCGTGTATGTGTGAAGAGCCGTATCTCATTTGACTGAGCCAATTACAATAACGTTCCTGCAACACCACACGTCTGTGATTTGCCGGTAGAATCCTAAGGCTCGTGAGAGTTAAGATATCACTGACCACGAAGCAGAACTGCAGATGTGCACGTAAGACAAGGTAACAAAGTGCAGCAAAATTCTGTTCGCGAAAGTCAGGGGTCCCTACATATTTGACAGCCACTGGAAGTCTCTGAGCCAATAATGGAGATGTAGAAAATACGCACATATATCGCTTTAACCGCAAGCAGCTAATGATCATCTGCTGTCTGCCTCAGTTCACAAATATTCTTGCAGGCTAGCCTACAGGTCTGTGAACCCGTGAGTATTTCCTGTCTCTATAATCATCATTTCTAGCGGTGATTATTTCCTCAAAGGTATTGACCTGCGATTTTGCAACATCCGTTATACGGGAGTCAAATGGAGTCACCGCAATGGTTGTAGCAACCCAAAGTTTCATTAGTGGATTTTATCGTCATAATACGATGGTTAGACCTCACACTACCGTTAGAAGAAAGTTACACTATAAAAAAAACCTCTCTAAATAGTATTGCAAGATTTTAACCCCAACGCAGTATAGTACGCTTAACAAACGTTAGTTAGTAAATAGAGCCAATGTTGAGCATTATTACTATAGAAGTCTGTTAACGTCAGTACACGTCTGTTTCTTAAAAATGCATAGGACCACAACTATTGGTGTATGGTTAGTAATTTTACCGTGCCCTTTACTTATATTATAAGCCTATATCTGTGTGGTAAAATTACAAATAATTTTTTACAGTATAGATAGGTAAGAAGGTTCTAACTTTTCGTTGATTGCGAAATAATTTAAGCCGGAACTATTGACTGGAATAGTCAGGAAACGGGAGAGAACCGGCCATGGCCTATTATAAGGAACCATCCCAGGCTTGCCTGGAGCGATTTTAAAAATTGTGAAAATTCTAAAAGACGGCCGCATCTACCATAATCTGAGTCTAGTGTTTAAACACTGCGCCAAATTGCTCGGTGGTACTAGGGGACCAAATAACTGTATTCAGCAGAACATCTACGTGACAATATTAACGTGCGTAACTTGCTATATCTATACGTTGAAGGACCTCGCCATGAGAGAAAATGTTTTTGTCACTATTTAAGGTAACCGCCTGGGTGAAGGGATTTTTCGTGTTCGAGGCCTGGAAGTGCGAAAGCCGTAAGGAGAGACAATACACGGATCATGCCTCACCCTAGCCTCTAGGCCCAAGTCTTTGAACTAGCGTGCAGTCTTATCGCCGAAAACTCGCCTTTATGAGGCATTCAGTGGTCACCCTATCATTTTATGACGTAATATTGAAGATAAAGGTGTGCTGTACACACCCATACCTTAAAAATTTTCTCCCGGATATTCACACGTAAAATGTACTGCAAAATATCCGTAATCGCCTTAAAGTGACCATCTACCCGGGTCGCCGAACACGGTACAAAGATTCGGCCGTTGCAAGTTTATTCAAAGACTGTTCAGCATAGACAAAAAATAAAAATCTGCTTAAGAGTAGCACTAACAGATCGATACACGAGTGGAATCTCATTTCAAACAGGAAAAAAAAATATTTTGTACGTTTACAAAAATTATTTGGAAACTAAGTTAGTTTCCAAAATAATTTTTGTACGTTTACAAGAGTTTTATGGTATTCACAGGAAATGCTTGGAATCATACAAATCAGACTATTTGTTTTTTTTTATTTTACAAAGAATCTTTGTATACTTACAACTACAATCCTGTACCTTTTACAATAATTGTTTGATATAATATGATTTCTTTTGTCAATCAGTGTCGAAGAAAATTTCTTTTTACATACAAGACGTTTTATAAAAATGTAACACGTCTTCGAACGTTATTTTGTTTCACATCGAATAATCTGCTCATAAAATTATATCCTTCTAGTCCCCTCAGGTATGTGGAAAACGTAGACCACTTAAATGACCTGTGACATTCATGGTGTAGTGCCTAGACTGATAGATGTTTTGACATTGGTTTCGAGGTTTTTTCTGGTAAAAGAACGATTTACTTGCTATGCAGGCACTCAATATATATATATATATATATATATATCTTTGACGTTTATTTTCGCGCTCCTGCAAATGCAAAATTACTTGTAATGCGTTATCAGGTAAATGCACTGCTTACCTCGAAACCCAGGTAAGAGCATGATTCAGGGGCGTCATTTAAGGGGGAGGTGGGGGCACCCCCCCTCCTGGATTTAGAATTTTAAGGGTATAAAATATATTATTTGTATTTTGTTATTTAAATAATGCTAACTTAAAGAGTGCGTGGTAGACAAATAAACGCTGAAAACGTCACTTGATTTCTACGCTTTTTTCGAACCCAATATGGTTAAAATTAGATAATGGTATTTGTCAACTTTATGAGTAAATAATGATTCAAAATTACTTATTAGCTACGCGTGATCTCTTGCGCTGCAGTTAAATGCACGAGTTTCCGTCGTCAGAGATTGTGCCTCAGAAGTTCGTAACACTGGAAACAATATTGTTTAAAACGTTGGCTAAAACTATTGACCAGGATTGCTATTGTTTAATTTTCGCAAATTGGCTTCAAGAAACCTACAGTTATAGATTAATGCTTTTAGCGTTGAATTATGTACCACACCCTCTTAAACACATAAAACTGAAGTTTTATTACTAAATTTTTTTATTTATGCACGATTAATGAATAGGCTAATAAAGATTCAACAAGGTCACTGTCGCCGAAAAAAAATCTTACCTTCATCCCCCCCCCCCCAAGAAAACCCTTAATTGACGCCCCTGGCATGGATAGAGGTTTAAATTATAAATTATGTTAGTTGGTGCTCCGTGTGTCGAACAGTCAAATGCCACCAATTAATTTTTGTTCAACTCGGTGGAGTCTACATTGCTATGCTGTTTTTAATGCTATTTTTAATACCTTTAAAACTGTGAGCAAATAAATATTCTCATTCCCAATAAAGACACTCAAAAACACATATACAGTAAAAAAAATGCGTACTTTTACAAGTAAAGAGCTTGTAAACTAATGTCAGAACATTTATCAGTTTAGGCAATACAACAAGAATATCACAGGTCATTAAATTTATCTAAGTTGTCCGCGTATCTGTGCGAACATATTGGATATATTTTTATAAGAGTGTTAGATGTGATGAAAAATATCCTTTGGCGACCTAGTCTCACTTAACATTTTTTTTGTACTTAAAATATTTTTCTTGAAAACTGGTTGCCAAAAAAATTGATTTGACGATTCAAAAATTTTTTCTAAAGAATACAAGAATTTATTTGTAACTGTAGAATTATTATTTGTAAATATACAGAAATATTTGTATATTTACAAGCATTTCTTCTGATGTTTACAATATTTTTACAAACTTAGATTTTTTTTGGAGACTAGTTTCCAAATATTAATTTTTTTACTATGTACTCATAATAAATAAATAAATAAATAATTTTTTTCAGAATTTCAATTTATGGACTAATATTGTTTCTCAATACATAAAAATGTTTTTCTCCAAAAATGACAAAGTGAAAACTGACCGAGCCCCTGTTAAAATAATTTAACATATGAATTCTTATCCTTATTCTCGTCAATGTTTCCGGGTGGGCAGCGCCTGTAAATCTATGTCAGCTGTAGTTAAACTCGGGAAGTGTCAGGACGTTGCTCTATTGTCATGAATATGCAGTTTTACTATTCGGTCGTCGACTCGCGTGGCTTATCCGCTGGCCACCTGTTGTCTTAGGCATGGCAAGACGTCAAAGTATCTGGGACACTTG
This sequence comes from Medauroidea extradentata, assembly GCA_003012365.1. Lineage (NCBI taxonomy): Eukaryota > Metazoa > Arthropoda > Insecta > Phasmatodea > Phasmatidae > Medauroidea > Medauroidea extradentata. The sequence continues at coordinate 56,271 of PNEQ01066387.1, read as the reverse complement.
TTCTCACAACCAGGCAATCAATGAAAGACTGTTGCTTTCAGTTCAGTGATATTCAGCTTATAAATTCATAAAGTTATTACTGAGAATCCTCAGTGAATTCTTGATGGCAGTGAAGGGAAGTTAATTGTTGGCTATTAAGTACCCTTCACAAAGCGAAGAAGCGAGATTTTAAATGACCAGTGTTTGTTAAAGTTTTAAACTGACCGTTGTCGGCTCCCAGTGTGAGTATCGAGAGTACAACTCCCGTCAGTAAAGGCAGTGGAATTGATACTAGCACTTAAAAAACTTATTAGCAGAATTATATAGTTTGCAGGGATTCTGTTAGTCATTGAGATATGTGTAGTCTCTGAACATCTTTCAAAGCTTTTTGTCACGTTGTAGGGGACGCGAAAACAAGTGAAATGATATATTACACTCAGGGTTGCAGAGGCTGGGAAGTACCAGATATTGTAGTATTCGAAGGTCGTAATCCGCATGTAAATGGCAACAAATCTCAGTAGCGACGTCAAACAACGCGTCAAGTGGGCCGAGCTAACAGTCAGGGGAGCAGCGGAGGTGTTTCGCTCGCATCGCTCCGAGGATATTCCGATTCGATGTCCGGTCAGGGTACTCCCACTCCCAGGATCTCACACGTGGGACTCATATGTGGCGATACTGAAGGTTGGTGGGATATCAAGGGGAACTGTAGTTTTCTCGGTCCTTTCAATCCGGTCATTCCATAATAACCTCAGTCACCCTTGTTCCCAGTTGTTGATATTTCAATACACAAATACATATCAACATCCATTTATGTATATAGTATGTATGTATATGTATATTTATGAATGTATATGTATGTGTGTACTTATGTATATACGTATGTATGTACGTATGTATATGTACGTATGTATGTATGTATCAGATCGGCAAACTCCTACACTGACCGACCACCCCGAAACTTGGTACGTATTTGTATTTTTTCATTAGTAAGATTTTTATGCTACCCATTTTACGCTAACTCGAAAACTCGCCACTATAAGGCGTTGCAGCGCATCAACTTCTATACCGTTCAATACATAGTCATGAAAACTGATATACGTAGATATTTGAACAGGGAGAATATTTCAGCCATATCCATTACGTTGCATGTAGGACTAACTTAATTAGTCATTTGAGAAACAATATAAATTTTCTGCTAAAATGAGATGTAGGTGTTACGAATTTGAACAGAGGTAGTCAATGTAATGTGGTGTTTCTCAGATGAACTAACAGTTCAGTGACTTGTTACACTCGTAAATGACGCTTAATGTGGTTGAATAATACTTGTATTAAACTCCGTGCAAAATTATACCAACCACAACACATTATGATAGAAAATTGACTTATGTAGCTTCTAAAGTGACTGATACAACTGGATTCATAGTGTCTTGCCTAACACTGGCTGTAAAACGTCTGCCTGATTCTGCTAGTACTGTATAAAACACAAATATCAAGATTTGTGGGCCATCAAAGAGTTGTAACGTGCAAATTATTCGTACTGCATGTAAAAATAAATTTCATTGTTTTGAAATATAGTGTCAGGATGGGAATGGAGAGGTAGTGAGTAATTTTTAAATGCTCCCAGAGTTAAACTCCTCCCTATAATTTACCTATTTTTTTACCTATACGAGGTTTCGACTTTGCCTAAGACAGCACATAATTTGTAGTACTGCGAAATTGGAATACTATGTTTAAACTCACATATGCGCTGTGTTTACATTAACAAGAAGTAAAATGATACAAACAGGCCTGTAAGTAGGGACGCTGCTGAAGAGAGGTGTCATGGAGTCCACTCCCCCCTCCCCCCCCGCATAATGGCAATTGCTAAAATAATATTGTTTTGCAGCTTGAAAATATTAATTTTCGAGGAGAAGGACCCCTGTCGGACTGCCTAAATATCACCTTTTTGCACATCGAAGTATCCTAATCTTTCCGGGAGAGGACCCCCGGACCCAAAACTTTATTTAGGGGGGGGGGGGTCCCGGTGTTATATAACAATCTCAGGTTCGAGACCCACATCCTCTTAAAGACAAATCCTGGCTAAGGCCCTGCTGTAAAGGGGGGGGGGGGATAACTAGGGCTTCAAAAGTGTGCGCTTCCCAGTGAATAGCATGTAGTACAATTTCAAAAAGGCTGAGAAAATAGGGAGTGTTAATTTTTACACGTCTGGTAGAGCGACGTGACTAGCGGCGGAATGATGGAACATATTCGTCACTCGTCACCTGGACAATGAAGCTAGGCGCGCTGAGAGACTGATGCCCTAGGCGACTGTTGCCAGGTAATTACAGCTCGTAAACCACTTGACGGCGTTGGACGTCGGCTACGATCCAGTCGCCGATATACGTCACGGCCGACACCTGCGGCCACCCGTGCTGCACCACTCGGGTCTCATATACTATGCTCAGAGACGACGGTTTACCGCGGGGAAAACTTGACTGTTTGCTGGGTTTCAATCTACTTATAAAAAGCTCATTGGTAGAGACCCAGGATTTCGCGAAAAGAATTTTGCCCCAGTATGTTTCAGTGCCGTACTTACAATTCTGGTTCATGATTATTGGCAGCGTGTCTATGTGAAGAGCCGTATCTCATTTGACTGAGCCAATTACAAAATTGTTCCTGCAACAACACACGTCTGCAATTCGCCGGTATACTCCCCTCCCAAGGCTTCTGACAGTTAGAATATCCAATCACTGACCACGAAGCAGAACTACAGATGTGCACGTAAGGTACGGAAACTAAGTGAGGCAAAATTCTTTTCGCGAAAAACAAGGGTCCTTAGTTATTGGCTTTTCCCTGAACGTGGATATGTTACCCTATTTGACTGAAACAATAAAAATACCGCTACTGTAATATTTAATATTTGTTACAGGTCTGCAGACAACCATGGATAGGGCCCGGTAGTTTTCGTGAAAAGATTTTTGCCCCACTTTGTTTCAGTGTCTTACGTGCACACCTGCAGTTCAACTTCATGGCTATTGACAGAGTGTTTTTGTGCAGAGTCGTTATTCATTTGACTGTGCCAATCAGTACACGGATAACTGTGACACATCACGCCTATGATTTGCTGGTTTAACCTCCACACGCTAGGTGTTACGGCATCCAATCACTGACCTCATAGCAGAGATGCAGGTGCGCACGTAAGGCACTGAAACAAAGTGCTGCAAAATTCTTTTCGCGAAAACTACCGGGCTCTAACCATGGAGTATCAGACGGATATCATCCAACTATACATGTTGCGAGAAATCGCAACGTTTTCAAGGGTATGTTGGCTTCAACAATTTTCGCGAAGTACCATATGTTGGTATATCGCGTTAATGTTTTGTGCCAATATACACTTGAACATACTGTAGATTCTTGCATTGTGTATGATTGGATGATATACGTCTGACACAAAGTATGGCTCTCTGCAGACCAATAACATGCATTAAATATTACAATAGCGGGATACTTATTGGTTCAGTCAAATAGGGTAACAGCTCCACGTACAAGGAAAAGCCAGTGAGAGTTTGATCAGCTGAACGTACGTTAAAACACAGCAAACAGTCAAGTTTTCCCGCGATAAACCATCATATCTACCTATATAACACGAGATTACATTAAATAACCTATTGGCGTTAGGTATAGGGTATTGCTCAAACTGAGAGAAAAATATTTAGGAAATATTCCCTGGAAAATTATTTCGTAGTAAATACAAAATACTAATATTTTGGTGACCAAAATATTTTATCGGAGACAGTGAAATGTTTTTGTGGTGGATACTCCGGACGTGGTGAAGCAGTGGTAAAATACTGGTATCACATTCGGGAGGATCCAGGTTCGATCATCGGCTCCGGACATCCTGATTTCGATTTTATAGGGATTCCCGAAATCACTCCAGGCGAATACTGGGATGGTTCCTTCAATAGGCCATGGCCGAATCCTACCTCCTTTTTCCTTGTGTACCTCTACTAGGGCCTTGTGCTGTTCGAGGGCACGTGAAAGTGCAAACTAAAAAATATTTTGTACGGTGAATATAAACTATTTTATAGCTCCCATCAAATCTTATTTTCCGTGCAGTCACGGTGGCCTATTCTATAGTTTTTTCAGTAATTCATAAGACCTTTTCCCTAAGACATATACTGGATAACTATCTTAACGACGATAATTCGTATTACGTAACTAAAAATGGCGCCGTGACTGTCTTTCGAAAGTATCATGACTCTAAAGTCGGGTGTCGTTGAGAAAAAAAATCATGAAAATGGCCGACATTTTTAATTTACGTTCTGCATTCATCCTCTTCGGAAAACAAATCCGACTGAAATGTGGCTGGGACGGAGATAGATATAAATTATTTTATTTTGATTTAGATTTGTAATACATTGCGTAAGTTACAGCTCTGTGTGCCTATATTGATTCTACTGCCGATGCAAAAATTTAAAAAACAGCACGTGTGCTGCCATCTCTTGGCCATAGGTACACCAATACAGTACCATAACTAGGGTCCGGTAGTTTTCGTGAAAATAATTTTGCCCTAGATTGTTTCAGAGTCTTACGTGTACACCTGCACCTCAACTCCATAATTATTGGCAGAGTGTTTTTGTGCAGAGTTATTCATTTGACTGTGCCAATCAGTACATGGATAACTGTGACACAACACGTCGGTGGTTTGCGAGTTTAACCTCCAGACGTTGTATGTAAGGCACCCAATCACTGGCCACGAAGCAGAGATGTAGGTGTGAACGTAAGGCACTGAAACAAAGTGATGCAAAAATCTTTTCGCGAAAACTACCGGGCCCTAACCATAACTAAGTGTAGAACACTGACTTTCTACGAGAGGCGAATGAGATACGCGTAATAATTTTTAATTGGGATCTACAAAGGAACAAATGTAACTAACATTGCTTTAAATAGAATTTAAGCAGTTAGTAATTCAAACCACGCTATGAAAACTGAGAAAATATAATTTAGTAAGATATATGAAAGTTTTCACAAAACATTCTATACTATTGTCAAGTATAATATGAGAATATAGTAAAGATAGGTGTTAGAGAATATTATATAAATACATAGTCACAAAGTAGCTATCTGAAGTGCTGTCGCTCTCGAGAAACTGTCAAGGTGACGATCTTTACCTGATAGCCCAGTCACTTTAGGTTTTAGCCTTACGAAAAATAGTGTCACGCTGTAAATTGGCAGAATTGTTCAACTTTATGTCTTGAACAACATATCAAAAGTCCCCAACTCTCCCCTGTCTGTTTCCTGGAATTCCAGGAGGTTAAACACCTGGAACGCTGGATATTTGCGAGTTACCACTGGAACGGTTGTTTTTCATAAACGGCTAAAGCTACAAAGCTTAAATAGGTCTCAAATTCAAGATAAAAGTGTCGACTTTATTTCTAACTTAACAACTTCGTAATGTCGTAGCATCCAGTGGCGTGCGCGTAAGTACCACAGATATCGTAAAATACTTCAAATAAAAAGCCAGTTTCATCAAATTTACTACAAATAATTTGCGGATTTTCATCTATATTGAAATTATTTGCATTGTTGAGTCTAAACCTACCCATTACAATAACTTTGTTGTGATATCCTTGTAAGGAAAAAAAATGTTTTTGTTGTGAAATTAATACCAAGTCGATAGGCATTTTCTGATTAGGTCTAATTATGAACAACTGTTAGAAATGAGACCGTAAAGTACTAAATTTGGTCAGTTAAACTTTAAATAAAATTAAATTATTTTAAATGAAATGTTAAAAATATACAGTGAAATATGTTGAAACATTAACTTTCTATCTACGTCGGTCCAACTCAGAGGGAGTCAATTAGCAGATTCACCCTTACTATAGAGGAAGACCACTTCATGAAGAAGGCTAAAACGGACGATGACATTCACTATTAACACATACAAGCAGCCAGAAATGTTGCCAAACAAAATCAATGTCTGCAATTTTATTCGTATTAAGTCACTACTAGCCCAAAAACTTCTTACTGTACAACGTGAAACGTTGATCCTCACACACCACTGACGTATGAACGAACAATTTGACAACAGAAAGAGGATGAAAATACAAACATTGTTCAGTTATAAAATATTTCAATAGAAGATTCAAATTATTACTAAAGGATTTACCGAAAATATATTTACTGGTAATTTTGGTCTAACAATGACAGGTACACACCAACGCATCCATAGGTAAACTTGAGTAGTAAATATCAGAGATTGTGTTAAGTGTTCAATTGTAAGTAACCTAAATTTATCTGTGCACTATAGTTAGGATATTTTTGATGAGTTGATTTTGCTTACTATAAATATGTATCAACTGAATGATGTTTAGACATAGCGCACATATTCCATAACTCGTACAACGAATGTAAACTAGTGAACCTTGATAATAGTCTACATACTTTTTTAAAAACACTTTTTTTACCACAATAAGAAATTTAACAATGATATTAAAAATTATTGCTAAAATAGACCAATGCGAGGTATTTTAGTTTTTACTGAGAAATGTAGGAAACAAGATGTAGAAGGAATAGCAAGTATCAGAAGACGAATCTAAGCAGAGTGTAACTTGAACGCAACTATTTCAATCATCATTTATCACACATTCACTGTAAATGTACCAAAGGAAAGCTAAAAGCTTGCTTAAAAAGTTTTACTTAAAGTATTTTACGAAAGTGAATAATTTGTTTAAATTTTTTGAATTTTAGTCTTTTCGTACGCCACTGGATGAAACGTCAGAAATAAAGTCCCCACTGTTATCTTGAATTTGAGACCGATTTAAACTTTGTAGCTTTGGTCGTTTATGAATAACAGCCGCACCAGTGGTAACTCACATATATCCAGCGTTCCAGATGTTTAACCTCCTGGAATTCCAGGAAGCAGATAGGGGAGAGTTGGGGACTTTTGATATGCTGTTCAGAACATAAAGTTGAACAGCTCTGCCAATTTAGAGCATGACGCTATTTTTCGTAAGGTTCTGTTAAAATTTTATCTAACGTGACTGGGCTAAGAAGTGAAACTCCTAGGTTTACTCGATCATCAGGTTACGTCTAAATCAATTGCGAAGGGCGGTTAGGTGTGACTAAATTCCATGATCACGTGGCAATGGTATGCCTGCAAGAATAAATATTGTTATAGGTCATTCGGGATCAAGTGAGAACTAAAAATTTAACCTTTGTAAAATATTACTAAACGTTAGTGCACATAATTCCACGTTGCGTTATATAGTCCCCTTACTGCTTGTAGGGTTGGCAGTGAAATTGCGCAATATAGTTCCGTGTATTTATCTATTTAAATACAACAATACAGAAACAAATTAAACCGAAATTTACATAACTGTATTTTATATAATTAATCAACCTTTTTAATTAAACTGTACCGATTCGTAATGACTACACACTTTATTTTACACGCGCAAACATAAAGTGATGTGTCCGTTGAGGTTATAAGTGTCCCGTCGTTAGCCGTTACTCGCGGAAGGATACGAATTGGCTGAACATAGAACTTTAGCAGCGCTTCTTTGAATGCTCACTTTATTCCGAACCACCTTTAGCCGGTAACTGCTGTCGTGTTACTAGATAACTCGTTTCTTGTCTCTGGTTCGAGTAGGCCTATGTATCTGATTATACTATGCTTCTACACACAATCCAGAGTTGCATGTGGTCAGTGCTTTCTGCAGCTCGCCTTGGAAAACGTCCGCGCTTCTGACGACGGTGTAAGACATTGCAAGCAGTACATGCTGTTGCAAAATTGCATAGTGCGTCGTGGGCGGGTTGGATTATGTTACTGATAAATGCTGCATCGGACATTGTCTATTGTTCAATTAAATACGACTCATCTGTAGATGCACGGTGAATAGATTTTTTGCAACATTTGGTTTCAATACGCTATGTGCACATATGTAGCTCTGCTACGTCGTCTGTGATTGGATGATTATAATCTCACTTGCCTTGGCAAATTACAGACGTACGGAGTCACAATAATCTTATTCTGATTGGTGCAGTCAAACACGACACGTGTATGAACAAAGACACGCTGCCAATAAATATGTATCACATCTGCCGATGTGCACGTGAGACACTGAAACAAAGTGAGGCAAAAAATATTTTCGCGACAAAATCGTCACCGTACTCATCTGGTACATTGTTGCCAATAATTAGGACCACGAACTTTTCGCGAAAAGATTATTACCCCAGTTTGTTTCAGTGCATCTGCTTAGTAGTTATTGGCAGCGAGTGTTTATGAAGTGACGTCTCTCATTTGACTGTGCCAGTTACACTAAGTTTACGGCAACACCGTACGTCTGTGATTTAGGGTAGAACCTCAAATCACGTGATAGTTAAAACAACAAATAACTGACTGATAACGAAACAGAACTGCAGATGTACACGTCGAAACAAACAGGGGCTAAATTCTTTTCGCGACAATTGTGTGGCCTTGCTAATAATAGCTGTAATGGCGTTACACAGCAACAAGGCCCAGTTCGCACGCTATGTACGATACATTGAGTGAAATCTATGGAAAAAACTGAGAATTTTTTAAGGTTTCCTCAGAACTTCCTTAGTAATTTCTCAGGCTGCTAATCAATAATGGCGGCCGTAAATTAAGGTTGGAATGCAACATCTGGATAATAGTATCGTTATTTTGAATATATTGGTGATATTTTACAGGCGGAACGTAACCATGGTGCAAATGAAAGACTGCACTGGTACCTAAAACATAATTTATATTCGTTGTACAGTTTTGGGATTCTACTCGCAAGTCACAGACGCGTTGTTTGACAGCAACCTTGTTGTGATTATGGCACAGTCAAATGAGAGACGTTACTTCACATAATCTAACAGCCAATGACCATTAATTAGACTTACAGGTGTGCACGTAAAGCACTGAAACAAACTGGCGCAAAGTTCTTTTTACGAAACATTCGTGGCCCTACACTCTAAATAAATTTGAATTAGTAAATATTCACTGATTCACGCTGATGGATGGAGTAGTATCAACCATTTGAACCAGTGAAAATACTCACTGTTTAATTAGTGAATATTCACTGGTTTCCTTTAAGTGTGCCAACATCTCACAAGTGAATCAGAGAATATTCACAGTTTTCTTTTTCAGTTGTTTTCAAAGAACAGTTTTCCCTTACTGAATCACTGAAAATTTTCTGGAAAATCTGTGGACATCCGTAAATTAACCTGTGGAATGTTGGCACTTTTTATCGGAATCAGTGAATAGTCACCGATTTCACAGTAGTTTCTCACTGGTTCAATTTGTTTAAACTGCTCCATCCATCGGCGTGAATCAGTGAATGTTCACTAATTCAGATTTAGAGTGTACTTCTCTCCAAATAGGCCGTTGTATGCTCGCTGACACTATGATCCTACATGACTGCCTGCATTTCTTTATTTCATATTTGCTCAGCAACCTTCTACAATTATCAGATAACTCAAGAACCAATTGAGAAGTGACAAGAATCCACAGTTGTTTAAGACTTGGCTCGTGCGCAAATGATAATGTGAATTTTCGTGACTACACATTATATAATAGTGACATTAGTTACTAAAATTACAAAGAAAAATATTGACACAAAATATTAAAAAAAAAAAAAAAGTACGGGAACTATTTTATAGTACAGTCTTAATGTGTGGCGGCTAACCAGCCAACAGGCGTGTACAAAATGTAGCCTGCTAGAGTTACTGTGTTATCTCGATTACGCACCCATGTTGCTCGGTTACCAAAATGTTAGCCAGCTTGTTATCGAATGCAGGTAAGCAATTAGTTCACTTTCTTGCGGCAGTCAGACGTCAATCAGACCACTTGGTAAACTCCTCGAGATGAAATTATTCTCTCCCCGGAGGCGTGGATCTCCTCAAAAATTTCTCGTAAACTGAGCAAAGTACTTGAACGAAATGTTTACAAGAAATATATTAAATATACATTAAAATGAAAGAGAATTATCAGAAATCAAGGACTGCAAGTGTCTCTCATGCCACCGTATTCAGCAAAACACTGTAGCGACATGGACCTCGTATGATTGGATAGATATGTAGGTAATTGGTCGTTACATCTTGTCGACAGCGAGGGCATTAGAGACGGCGACACACAACTTGGTACAATGACAGTAGCTGAGCGAGGAATCGGTCATGGCCTTTGTTAAGTAACCATCCCGGCATCCGCCTGGAGCGATTTCGGGAATCCATTGGAATCCGAAATCAAAACGGCCTGAGCCGGAGATCGAACTCGGATCCTCCTGAATACGAATCCAACGTCAACGCCACCTCGTTGTATGATTGGAGGATGGTTATGTAGTTGTTTGCAAATGAGTGTATATGTATATATGTGTGTGTGTGGTGGCTATAACGTATGACGTTCCTACATAACGTCACCCTTATTGTAAAACCATGTAACTCCATTTTTGTTTATCGGCTTTATGTCGCTTTAAATCATATTAAATATATGGTATGTCCAAAATTTGGTTAAAAAGTAAATATAATGAGAGCTTTTATTGTAATGTTATGAAAACTAATGCTTTATTCCACCACAGAAAAAAATTAATGATTTTTCCTGCATTCATACAAAATGAAGTTAGGAGGTTTTACAATTAGGGTGACGATAATTTATCAGATAGCCATGAAGTTTGGTGAGTTATGAATACGCCCGCGAACGTTTCTGGCAAAAAAAACAATAGGCCTATATAGAATTTGTTTCCGTCAATTATCACTTTTAATATCATTATCGACATTTATACTAGCCAATTATTCATGTAAAATTTTACCTGTCGAAATGTTTTTCTTATAAACTTTTATTACAATTAGTCTTGTTTTTTTTTTTTTTTTTTTTTTTTTTTTTTTTTTTTTTTTTTTTTTTTTTTTTTTTAATAATAATTAGCTGAAAATGTATTGGAGATTAAAATACACATATTTTACGAATTTCTTATGACAATTTGGAGCTCTCAAATTGAACTAAAATAGCCATTCAATTGAAAACCATGCAAACAAAGTCACGTGTAAAAGCTAGTGATATATATGCAATCGCTAGCTGCAAAGCAGGATTGGTTTATCGTAAGTTAAACAGCCTCAAGATTTTTTTTGTTCCTTTGTGAAGATAACGTTTGTACAGTGTACGCCACGTCCACATGGCAACATCACGACCGCGGATGATTGTACGTCTCACTCGGGTCGCTTCATGAATTATTGATACAGGACTTATCCCGTCAAGCTATAGCAAGGCAGCCGGGTACAAGCTGGCCGTCCGCACGGCAGGCACGACGGAAGTCAACCACCATCCATCTCTCACAACGTCAGCTGACCAGAAGTATAATGACGTCACCGCAGAAGACGTGGGCCACCACCTTGACTAGGTGAACGTATTTTCAGCGTTCCAGGCCTAGAAGTGCGGAAGTGGTAAGGGTGACACAGCCCGCGCATCAAGCCTCGCCCTACCCTCTAGGCGCAAGTAATTGAACTGGTATCCAGTCTTCTCGCCGACAAGCGCCTGTATGAGACTGTCAGTGGTCACCCTACCGTTTCACGACATAATATTAAATATAACGGTGTATTGTACACGCCTATAACTTTTAAAATATTCTACGCCATAATTATACATATTTAAAATATACGGGCTGTTTAAAAAAAATGTAACTCAAACTAACATATTTACCAATAGTTAATATGTATAAGCATAATTTTCCGGGTTTTGTTGCAGAGTTACCTGAGTGACTTTGGACATGCCATACTACAGCATTCAGGATAGGACACGATGTGCTATTGTTTGTATACTCTGTGATACGTATATTATACGGACGTGTCGGCAATTCAGTTACCATTTTTTTTAAAACATCCTGTACTACAAAAAAATCACATTTTTGCCAATTATGGCCGCTTGAAAATATGCGGTGAACTTGAAATGTGTATATGCACGTGTAATGTTCTTTATAGGCTGTTCACTATGAACTGAGCACTCAGCGGGACTTGTAAATAAATAAAAATACGTTTTATTGGGCCAATAGATGTTAACTTTTCAGAGTGTTGAAACTTTTACACTGGTTTTTAGTTACGTGGAGTAAAGATGGCTGCAAAACGGCTGAAAGAGAACTTTATGCAGTGCTCACTTTATCGTGAACGGCCTATAGATGATATTCCTAAGCACACATTTCTCATGTGGGATGAGAATTTTTTTTTTATAATCTACGCACCACCCGGAGGCCCGAAAGGTGGCGAACTTAATGTGCACTACGTCTTGGCGACAGACAAAATACCCCTGAGAAATGATCGAGCTCGAATCATTCCGTTACATCCTGAACTGTTTAAAACATTCTGAAATGAGGTTTTTGGTAACCGATTATCTGCTCCCTATTTGAACGCGTATCCTGAAATGTGCGTATTTTATGGAGTAAATAAAGTTTATCCGATGTGTTTTGATGTATTCGTAACATGTGATAATGCGCAGCAGCCAAGAAAAATTATTGAGAAAATTAAAAATTCACGGGAAGAAATGTTTACAAAATATTTGTTTGGAATTTAACCGAGCCATTCAAATATTGGGTTACCACATTCAAGTACCAAATTCAAAATGTTTGGTTTTCTTGTCACAGCAAAATACGTAGTTCATTTGACAAAGTACTTAAGCACGATAAGAAAATATTTGGTTGACGCAAATGTAATAATTCTTATGGAACAGCACAAACATACATATTTTCTTTGTCCAACAAAATCGGAACAATTGTGCATGCCGTAGTTTGTATGCACACTTAGAAAACTGTTTTCCAGTTAAGTTACTGCTTTAATACTAAGTTCATTAATGTTCGTTCAGGTGCAAACAATTCCGACAAAAGAGTTTATGCAGAAAATTAAACTAAAGATGTAAAAATTGATAGGGTGTAAATGTCACACATTTTAAAAGCGTAGCGTATAAAATGTATGTCTGCGGTGTGTGTATGTAAAATATAAATAGATGTGTGTGTGTGTTCCATGTGGACTCCAAAACGCGGCTGGAGTTATATTGATTACATTTTTAGGCAATCTTCAGAATAGCCCAGTGGGTGATCCTGTGAAGTTTGGTAGCAATCAGGTCAACAGATTTTTTTCTTTTTGCCAATTTTGTGTCATATTTCCCCTACAAATTAATTAATAATAATATATAATGAGTAATTAATTAATTAAGTTGGATCGAGACTTGGCTTGGACGTATGCGGCATGTCAATGTATAGACGTCAATTTTTTACTATAGTGTAGATAATTATTGCTTCCCGGGTCGCTAGTATATATGTATGTATGTATGTATGTATGTATGGACGTGTATATATGTATGTATGTATGGACGTGTATATATGTATGTATGTATGATTGTATGTACGCATGTATGTATGTATGCGTGTATGGACGTATGTATGTAGGCTATACACACACACATATATATGTGTGTGTGTGTGTGTGTATATATATATAGCATACATACATACGTCCATACACGCATACATACATATATATATAATTCAACCACAAAGGCCAATTAAATATTCAGTTGTCCTGACCAAATATTACACATTTGGCAACAAAATAAAAGATTAATTTCGCTTGAGCATAAAAAAAATATTATTTCGCTTATTAAAAACAAATTATGTAGTTGCGTCAGGTGTACTCGGTTTGTCGCAACTAAACGTTTTCTCACACTGGCGAACGTCACATACGAGTGTCCTTGCATGTGTTGAGAAAGGGGAGGGGTTGGAAGGAAGAAGGGCGGGTCGTATCACGGACGTGTCTGGCTTCCTCGGTTCTCTCATCTTCGTCTTCATTCCGCCAGAGAGAAGGAAGGTCGGGTGAGAAATGAGACGCGATAGCGCTGAGGGTTAGCAAGTTTGTGGAGGTGTCGCGAGGAGAGCGGACTACTAATCGCTGTCAAACCAACCCGCTGTAAATCACCACCCTTCCCTTCTATATGTCTGCTCCCCCTTCCACTCCCCTGCCCATCTCACAGAGGACTAGTCGATCCCGTGTGCCGCAATACGTGTTCCGGGCGGCGCGTGGGATGAATGATCAACTAGTTTATAAAGCTGCTGTATCCCGGCTGCTGTGATGCGACCCGGTAGCTTCTTCTCTCCGTCAGCCTGTTACAATAACTCAGGCATGATTGCTCTGTAGCGTGATTAGCCTCTGTCCGTCACCACAGGTTAGCCAGCTTGTGACTGCTGTTCGAGGCATCAAGAACCTGTGTCACTAATCATTTGAATTTTTTATCATTCCTTTCTGATTAAACTTTTGGCACGATTTAATTGAAAATATTTCAATAGGGACGTAACTAATTACTTTACCTTTCATTACATACATTGTATTCGAAAAATTAAAGTGTAACTATGAAATAACCAAGGCAATTTGAATTTTAAGTAACAGTTCTCTCCCTCTAAATAATGAACACTAAATAATTCACAGTGCCAATTTTATCCAATAATACGCATCTGATAATAAAATGTAATGTTTCTATAAAGTAACGTTGCCGGTTAACCGTCACATCATTCATTTATTAAACGAAAATTAATATTAAATTAACAAAAGGTGTGACGCAGCGTCTTAAGGGGGATAAGTACCTGCCATCTTAGAATTCTCCAATTTTCGCTGTAAGTACAATATAATGATATTTATTAAAATTTTCCCTTTTGATATGGCACAGGTATTACCTTTTTAAGGGCGCCGCCTACCACGCTATAGAGGCTCAATAGTCGACCAACAGCTGGGAGTCGAACCCGGATCGACTTGGTGCAATTCATATACATTTTAAGCGTAAAATTTGTCCACGTAGATGCACTTAATGACGTACGATATAAAACAAATTACTAACGATAGGTTAAGGTCATGATCTATCACAAGGGCGATGACAGGGGAAGGGGTTCCGGGTTCAAACACCCCCCCCCCCTTCAAAAAAAAGAACAAAAAATTAATATTACTATTACTGGTATATTCAATTTTTCGATACTAAAACTGCTTTAACTGCACCAGTTTGCACCTTAAAACCCAAATTTTTTCGGGGGAGGACCCACGGATCTCCCACTTTCACTATCGGGATCGGTGTTCCTTTAACAATTTCCCATTTCAAACCCCCTCCAAACACAAATCCTAGCTACACCACTGATTCATCATTTATACTGTATTTATGATAATTTTTTAAATCCTAAACAAGTGCAGATACCAAAAAATGGTTGCGCAATTTTGTTAAAATCTGTTTATACTACGTTGACTAATTTTGTCAAGATAAAATGCACAAACATTTCAGCTAATTATACAACTGAGAAATTATCATTAATGAACTAATTAGCCAAATCTATATATTTTTTTCTAGAAAAATCATAGCACACAATAAACAAAATTTTTAACTAAATTGTACAACAGTTTTTTTTCGATATCTTCTCTCTTTTAGGAATAAAAAAATAATAATCGTAAAAGCAGTAGAAATGATGGCTCATGGCCTTAAACATCATCGTAAGAGAGAGAGAGAGAGAGAGAGAGAGAGAGAGAGTGAGATATTTTGGTCAGCGATCAACATCGAGGTCTTTGTTGCTGGTGAAGGGTGACAAGAGGTGAGTACGGAGCAGCACCGGAATGAAAGGTGGGGGAAACGGGAGATCCCCGAAAAAAACCCGCAGACTAACGGCATCGCCCGGCACGATTCCCATATGCGAAAATCCGAGGACCGACCCCGCTGCGAACTGAACCTGGATAGCCTTGGTGAAACTTCATCGTCTAACATAAACAGCGATTGGCTATACATTATAAAATTGGCATATTTAAGCCCTGTTTTCTACATATGTTCAGACAATATGGATCTTTTAGATTTGTTTTTGCTATAGAAATTACAACCTCGTAACGAACCAAGTCGATGAACTTTAGCTACATAAGCAAAAATAATTAATATTGGATAACTATACTTTACAAGAATGACGTTACCAAAAGTAAGCTAGTATGTGGTTTATAGTGAAAGCTGTTATGCTTTCGAAGTCGTGCGTGTCAACGGCAACTCATGAAACACGTGGAATAGGCACATCTGGTGTCCGACATGATGTCACATTTTTATGACTTGACAACAGTAGAAATACTTCGCCACTTCTCGTACAAAAGATGAACTTGCAATCAATACTGCAGATTTATAATGAAATGTGGCCACGTGAGTCATCAAGAGTTAGATAGTTTTCACTTATATGTTAGTTCCGGGAACAATTACAATTAATTCATGGACGACTATTTCTTTACGTTTTTTTAAAAATTAATTTAAGTTATTTTGTTCCCAAAATATTTTTAAAAAAATGGTGTCTTTTACTCGTAAATATGATAAAAAGTTTAGACATTTATTATTTAAAAAAATGCGTTTTGGGCTACTTTCTCAGATAATGACTAACAACACCGCCATAGTTTACGTTTTATTAAATCTTTGGGTCTAAAATTTTACACAATTATTCGAAAAACGCACGTTAAAACTGGCAGATAGGTCAGACAATGAAATCTCGAGAGTGTTAGATGGAAATGTTAGGACATTAAGAATTGATTGCAGAGAAGGCCATGTCTTATTTTTTTATTGTCGTTTATATCACGTAAATGGTGAGAAGTATCTTGAAATATGTAAAATTCAAAATTGAAGACCGTTAAAGTTTATGCAGGAATGTCGCTGTTGAGTTTTTCTTATGTTTAATAGCTTACGGGCGCGATCTACCGCAATTTTCATCGCAATTTTTTTATTTTTTATTTGTACGAGATTTTTTTTTTATTTTAAACACAAAATGTGGCAAAATTTGGCTCTAATGAAATTTTTTTTATCTCTCATAGTTTTTTCGTAATGGCTTGCTAAAGTCATATTTTGCATGTTTCCGTTTTGAGGACTACACTAAAACCAACAGATATACCAAAAAAATCACAGTGGATAAAACCATTGCAGGCTACAATGTCATGCTCATAAAAATAAAGAATAAAAATTTTTTGTCTTTTAAAAAAACATTATTGAATTTTTTAAATTTTTATTTTTAGTTTCAGCATTTTTTTAATACAAATAATTTTTATTCTTTATTTTTATGAGCATGAAATTGTAGCCTGCAATATTTTTATCCACTGTGATTTTTTTTTAGTTTGGTTTATCAGTTGGTTTTAGTGTAGTCCTAAAAACCGAAACATGTAAAATATGACTTTAACAAGTCATTACGCGAAAACTATGAGAGATAGAAAATTTTCATAAGAGCCAAATTTAGTCACATTTTGTGTCTAAAATTAGAAAGAAAATATCTGGTTCAAATAAAAAATTTAAAAAATGGTGATGAAAATTGCGGTTGACATGCGCCCTTAAGACAAAACGCTCGTCAACGTTGTTAACTGAAACAAGAGCCCCACGGATTTTATTTCCTTTGTATTTTATCTTCTTTTACGTTGACTTCGGAAAAGAAGTTGCAGTAAATTGTCCTTTCAAATTGTAAATACTTCAATATTTCATAGTTAACTGATCAAAAGTGAAAACAATGTTATGTAATTTTGAAAATTGAAGTTTGTAAGTTGCCACGAAGTAATGATTATTCATGCCTTTAGTTTGATTGTAAAATCTGGGAATAGGCTATAAGGTGAGAGTTCCTATGGATATATTTGCGAAAGAATTTCGAGATACGTGTAACAAAGTTGATTTTGGCAAACCATATAAAAACTGTGATATTCAGAAAACAGCTGAAGTCTTCTCAAACTCCAACTCATCACACGCTGAAGCTGAGAAAGAAGGGAAGAAACGTTTCTTGAATGGTATTGTGTGAGCACTAAGGAGACATCCCTGGACATCTACCGCTAACTTTCGTTAAGGGCTTGTTCCCGAGATTTTTTTCAGGCTGGTGCCAATAACTCAAATATTTTTTAACCAAAAGTTTTGAAAAAAATTGAGTCAATGTGCAATCACACGATGCACAATACTGTGGACGCGTTTTTTAAAATAATGTACCATTCGCCAGCAAAAAAAAATATATTTCCTTCATTTTTGCTTATTTTCACGACGAAAAACGTGGTATTTTGGGTAATGAAATCTAAAAAACCGTTCACCATAATTCTACAAAAAAATTCCGCTACAAATTATAACATATAAGTGTCAAAACTGTGCAGCGAAATTTCGATATGAGTATTAGGTAGCAATAATAAAAAATATTTTCGAAATCACTGCAAAACTCCGTAACAAGTTCTTAAGTCGGCAGCGGTAACAAGTTCTTAAGTCGGCAGCGATTCGACCGACCGAGGTGGCAGCCAGACTACACCCCTACATAACTTACCACCAGATTCAGCAGTGCTTAGGAAACGAGTTGTCTCCTGAATGGTTGGGGTGGGAACATAGGTACGCCAAGCAACAGACTCGCTCCTGTGCAAACAGAAGGTCCACCCTCACCACACTAGATGTCATTTTAAACATGATTTTCTGCTGGTGCATCAAAGGTTGTAAGGAATAACAGACGTGGGTGCAGAAAAACATCCCTGAAGTGCAGTGGCAAATCTGGGAGGGTGGCAGGGGGTGGGGGGCAGACTGCCCCGGGCGCCAGGGGGTGCTGGTGGTGCCGAAAATTTTACCTTGAGAATGAAATGTAAATGAGTGTAAAGAAAGATACAATATCTACCAATATTTAGACTTTTACTAGTTTTGTATATTTGTATTTTTATTAACCTTGAACACCGCGTAATGTTACGAATACAGTATTTATAATTAGAATGCACACTTGGAACACTGCTAATGGTAGCTGGTAAGTACAGGTTTTATGAATTTCTACTCAAATGTTATAGTGTTATTTACGCGAGCGCATAACAACGTATGCAAGATACGTTCATTACTGTTGGGTTGATTGGACTGATGGAAAAAGGGGTAGTGGCATGGAAAAAAAAAGGGGGGGGTGTCACAATTCTTGCCCCGGGCAAATGAAAGCCTAGATCTGTCACATCTGAAGTGTTGAGCTGCTTGTCAAAAGTGTCAGTGTAATTGTTTTAATGGTATTAGAAACCAGGTTGGCGAAGACGAAGAGATTCACCTCCCTCCTACAGTGGTAGGAGACTTGGACGATGAGGTGGAAGAGAATTCCAACATAGCAGACGACGAGGAGTACAAACTTCAACCTGGTCCTCTACGAAAAAAAGCAAACTGATGGAATTTATCCAGCATATTATTAATAAGATATTACATTTATGAATATTGTTATTTTTATTAATGATTTTCTAACGATTTCGTTTATTACTTACAATTAACTCTCTATACCTTGCACACGTAATGTGGCTAATTATAATTCAATATTTTGTAAAATTTATATTTCATTACTTAGTACTGCTTGATAGACTCTATTATATAATATATTTCCCTCTAGATATTACAGTGTATGAATCATTATTCAATGAGAAATTACGACACTCGATTTCGTGTCATATTTGGGAATTTTAACGTTTCTTGATGTTGATCTAATTTTTGATAAGTTAACGATACACTAGTGAAGTATTTATAAATTTAAAGGATATTTTATTTGACTAGCATGTAACTCCTAAATTATTACAGACATAAAAAAATAAACTGAATTGTAAGATTTTTTTTACGGTCCTAAATTTTGAATTTAATATAGTCCAAGCTACGCCTTACCGTTTACGAGATAACGGCTAAAAAAATAAACTAAAATAAAATAAAAAAACTTTAACTTTCTTCTTTTAACTCATTTTGACAATGATTGTAGATTCCAGAACTTATAGAATGTTGGGTTCTTAAGGGCGTTATAAAATCATTTATAAAATTTTTTTGTGTGTTTAAAAAAATTGTCAAAAGTAATCAAACATTAGAAAATTTTTTAAAAATGTTTTTGAAAACAATATTTTGTGGTGGGTTTTAATATGCTTCAAGCCGTAGACCGTGACGTGTAGTTTTGATGTGATTTTTTACATTTCACTATAGTAATTGGTTTTCATGTTTTTTATGCAAATGTTTACTTTAAAATGACATTCTGGGTAATCTGCTGAGCTAATTTTTTTGTAAGAGAAAAATGTTCTCCCAAGTAGCGTTTATAAAACTCGCACGTTTTCGTAAAAATATAAATTTGTAATTTTTCCTTACTTGAACACTTTTAACTAATCCAAATTAAATCCTGAAGCCAATTGTTAGCGTCCTTTTATTTCCGTCTACAATGACTGGTTTAAGAGATACAATAATGGATCTTCGGCGGAAATTCCAAAGTAGTTTCCATAGCCTACACTCTCTCGTGTGGTATCAAGAGTCGACCAAACATGCCCTTACAGCAAAGATACCTGTCCACCTTCTCAACCACAGGCAACTATGCTCTTCTAACAGCAGATATTAAGGATGTCTCTATTACGCACTAGAAACAGCCCCTCGCAGTAATACCTACTATTTGAGCTCGCTACTTATCTTCCCTTCAACCACACTCTTCACTTACATCATGTAGAAATACACGGCCGGCTCTTTCACTCTTCATGTATTATTCTTCTTTAAGATAGCTGAAACCTATTTCTTTTTAAAATGTTGCTCCTCAGACAGCGATTTTCGTGCACAGACAAATTGACGTATTTATTTTTCCTCAAAGTCTGCGTTTTTTTTCTAAACATTCCTGTCAAAATATGATCAAAGTTTTCATTGCCACGATATTTCTCAGGGAACACAAAAAGTGAAGCCTTAGTTTAACTTTGATAGTAGCTCGTTCTTGTTGTTACCAGAAGAAAAATACTTATAAAATATTAGCAACACATTTCCGAAGTAAAATATAATATTATTTCTAAACTCCCACTCATTTCTTTAACATAATAAATAATTACACAGCAATCAGATTTACAGAGTTTATCAAATTAAATGTTATTTGAAGCCAAAATTAGGTAAGTGCAGTCACATTCTCACGCCAGCAGTTGGTTCCACAAACTTTCGGTACTAAAGAACTGCTTTTAATGTTTTTATGAACGTAATATACAAGAAATAATATATTATTATGAAGTAGGCCTACAACCGAATTTTAAATAATTTGAAACTTCCTTAGGTTTGCCGCTTTCTGTTAACAAACGCCGTTTGGAATTCGGTACTTGTTTTATAAGTGTTGCTACTTATACAATTGTACACTGTTAAAGTTACTAAACAATTATTTACACTTTACGTACATATTTACGTACAGTATTTGTACTTTTTTTCCCCGTACCTTACTTTATAAAAAATAACTAAAACATATTTTAACCAACGAAAGTTTTGAGTAAAGTATGAGAAATGAAATATGTATTCTCCAATTGAAACTCCTCCAAACCATTACGTTATGCGTTATATTTGTTCTTATGGGTACACCTGATATTAGATAATTACGTCACTCGAAGTTAACATGTGATCGCCGGCCAGATTACTGAAGTTATTTCCTCTGCAGGTTATTAGTTGACCAAGGTAATTGTGAGTACATAATGCTAGCAGTGCCTGGTGCAATTGCTAGTTAGTCCGGCGGTTGCAGTGAAGAGTAAAAGTCTCATTTGTCTCAATTGAAGTTCTTCATCAGATATGAATTATTACGGCGATTGCACACGTGATCGTCATCTGTGCTGTACATTGCGAGAGCCATCGATTTCCTCAGCTGCGTCAGTTGTTTGTAAATGAATGTCTGTCTGTAACATATGCGTTCGATCAGTTTACTATTCATCTGGTTGAAATACCACTTAGATGAGTAGTGCTGTGCACCCGCGAAGGTTCCATATATATATATATATATATATATATATATATATATATGGCAGCAAACAAATTCCTGTAAATCACTTTTAACGTTACCAATATTAAACATTAATACCGTTACTCGTGTAAAATTTTAACTGCCAATAAATTTTACTAGAAGGTTTTATTTAATAATTGTTCAAAAATTTTTATATTTTTATTTTTGGGGAATGAGGTTTTTGGAAAGAGATTGAAAATGGAAATACATATTTTACGAATTATTTAGAATAATTTGGAGTGATTAGACTGAATATTTGCAAAAAAATTCCAAAGTACAGACTTTAGGAAGTATAATAATGATAATTCGTTTTTGTATACATCTAGCCCTAGCCCGTTACATGTAGTCTTAATTTAAATTATTTCGTTAAATCTTAGCAATAGATGTTCGAGGGGTGTATGGAGTAAAAACGTGCAAATTTTGACTCTGACGTGTCATTATGGGAAAACTGGATGAGCGAATTTATTTTGTAAGAGAGCCGTTCCAACGCGTAACCGATGCGTCACATCGCTCGGTAGTACGACTGAGATTCTGAACCCACCAAGAAACTATGTTCTACATTTTAATACTGTAGTTAACATAATTTTTCATTAAAATGCAGGAAAGTACTTCATAAAAAATAAATATATGCCTAACTGAATGACTGACTGACATATTAAACTGCAGACCAAACCACTGAACCTAGAATCGTGAACATTTTTGCTTGGGTTCACCTCGGGTCGTCGGCGAGCACTAAGAAGGGATTTTTAGAAATTCGACTTCTAAAGGGGTGAAAAAGGGATGGAATGTTTTTCCCAAGAAACGTCGATACATCTCTAACTCGACGGCCTACTGTAGTGATTTTTACTTTAATAGGACACACATAAAAATGCATACTAGGCAATTTCAGGATTTTTCGAAATTCAACATTTAAGGGGGTGAAAAGACCTTACATGTGTTCCCGATTTACTATCGATATCTATCGAATCCTTCGGGATAGAGAGTTGGTTATCACTTCAAAATGTTGTTTACGTTAATAGGCCTACTAAATAAACATAGTTTTAGGATTTTTTGAAATTCGACCCCCAAGCAGTAAAATGGGAGGAAATATGTTTTTAATAGATCATCTACATCACTGGAACACAATTGGCTATCGTCGTGACTTTTCTTCTGTTGGTTACGTATACGAATGACTAACATATGACTCAAAGACGTTTTGAAATTTGGTAATTAAGGGAGTGAAAATACGTTAAATTCGTTGTCGATTATTCCTCCATATCTATCGAACCAATCAAGAAGTGCCCTTTGCTTTATATTAATGCTTATGTAAATATATAAATGTCATTTAAGTATATTTTCCGAATTTTCCCCCAAAGAGGTAAAGAAAGGGTAAAATGTGTTTTCGATAAACAATCGATATATATCGACCACATAGATTTTTTAATATAGCTACGTGATGTTTGATTTAAGATTGACGATACTCAAATATCTGAAAAAATTATTTCACGAATTTTCGAAATTCGCCACCTAAGGAGGTGAAAAGGGGTTGAAAGTGGTTAAATGTGTTTTAAACTAATCGTCGATATATCTTGAGCCCATCGGGCTTTTGTCGTGTTTTTCACGTCCACAAGACACCAATAAAGTATTCTAAAACGTACGTGATTCAATTTTTTTTTTTAATTCTTTATTTTAGGAGGTGAAAAGCCCTATAATGTGTATAAGATAAATCCTTAATATCTATCGAAACCGTCGAGATATACAGTTAATTTTGGTTTCAGGATGATGATTACAGAAAGGATCGCAAAACTGTTTTAAATTTTTTGAAATTCAAACTCTCAGTACTGTGCAGGGGTAATATGTGATTTTTAATGAATAATCGATTTTGATTCGACTGAACGGGACAGCGTCGCGATTTGCACTTCAATTGGATACTTATACAAATGTCTAAGATGTGAAATTAAAATATTTCGAAACTCAACACCCAAAAGGGCGAAAAAGTACAAAATTATTTTTCCAACATCCCATGTTGTCTGTATAACCAGTAGAGATATTGATGTGTTATTCGCGTCAGATTGATGCTAACGTAAGTAATTAAAAAATATATGTAGGTTTTTACATTATAAGATATCTTTATTATGAAGAGTATATCTTTGTAAACATTCAAGGTAGGCGAACCGAAATGCAAGTACGACCAGCGAGAAATAAATAATACAGAAGTTTCACTCTACAGTAACAAATCAAGACGTGCGGTGTTGTACAGCCTCTGTGAGTCCAGGACATAAATATTTTATTTTTTATATTAAATTTGTTTTAATGAATTATTTAGACGTTACGTGACGCAGTTGTTTGTAGCTTAGGTCTACATTCCGGGAGGTTCTGGGCTCGAATTCCGTTAAAAGCTGCGTGCGAAGGTTCAAAACTGACACATAAAGCTGCACGGCAGAACGAATTAGAGCAATTTGCATGTATTTTTTTAAAAGTGGTAAAATGGATTATGCAGTTCACTTTCCATTTAGGTTCCTTGACAACATCAGCTCATGTCGTCTCACTAATCTCAAGGTTGGGGCACTAAATACGTTTCCGCGAAACCTTTTCCCACCAAAACTTTCTAATGGCATTTAACTTTAAATCAATATTATGAAAATATGTAATTTAAGGCACTGTCAGCAATGGTTGCGCACAGGTTAAATCAGACGTTTTTCATTCGATTAACTTCTTACGTTTAACAGTCGTCAACTTTGCCGTGATTATAAATAAGGCCCAGGCGAAGTCTCTGTTAGTGGCAGGGACAAACTTAATTAAGACTGCTTTTCGCGTGGACAGCTATAGCTACTTATCCTGCTGCAGAGTTAACTCAACTAGCATATTTGTCATTTTAATGCTTGATGACTGAACTACCTATCTGGTGTACAAAGAGGTTTTTCAATTAAAGCAAGTATTATCTGCTATGAGTAACACACGCAAGCAAATCCGCGGGCGCACTGCCAGTAGGCCTATATCAGTTCCTTCGAGGCCACTGAAAAATATACCAGGTCATATGAATAGCATGTAACTGAATAGACAAACATCAAAAACACAAATTGCCTCGCTATGGCATCGTGTTTAAGAGAACTGGGACATTTCGTGAAAACACTTTTTATATATTTTCCTTTAGTTGTCGAACTAAAATAAAATCCGTAAATTGCGTTATAGGTAAATTAACTTAACGTAATTTTGAAGCTAAAAATACCTCGGCTCTTCAACAGAATAAAGAGATATCAAGGATTAAGAGAAAACTATTTTTTGTCTATATTTCGAATATCTAAAAACCACGAAATAAATTTTTACATATTTATCTTAGCATCATTCTGAACCATAAAGGACCTCGATAGTTACCTCTGCTCGTTTGGCACTATACAGAATTATTTTAAAACATATATTTATACCTTTTTAACCCCCTAAATTTTCGAATTTCGACCACTCTCTTTTTAGTGGGTGCCTAGGTCGTAACTACATGTTTTATAGCCAACAGTTTGGCCTGTGCGGTACGTTGATTAGTTTTAGAGAGAGAGTGTAGTCGCACATTTTCAAAATAAGTCTTCCACGAGCATATTTGAGCGGCTATAAGCTCATCATTAAACTACGATGCATTTATTCAATCAAATACTTGTCATGCAACAAACTTACTTCTCCAGAATGTCTCACGTGAAATAATATGCAAATGCTTTTAGTACGAAAAATAATATAGAATATTTGCATTTCTTTACTATTTAAAGTCAAACATTAAACTGCCCAGTTATCAACAAACAACTTAAAACTTAGCTCTCAAAGGTCACTGCGGTCGACAAATGAAGGAATTTAGTACGCAAAGGGTTTCATTATTTTTAGAAGTAGGCTACTAGCCGTGTTATAAAGGGAAACAAAATAAGATTTTTTTTTCCATTATTCTCATGTCTTATTCACGTTCGTGTTGTTGTGTGTACACCAGTCTCATGAATTTAAGGTGGTGTCATAATAAATGTAAATTTGTCCATTTTTCTTTTCCCTCTCTGCATCTCATTCATTATCACTTAGGACACGGAGTGCTCACTTAGTAATAGAGACAGCGAAAGGAATCCAAGTAGAGTAACATGATAACAGATATTAACCTGTTCATACTTGTTAGCAGGTCTGCAATCCAGAACTTTCCTTAATTCATGGTGGCTTACTTCAATTTTACCAACACTTGTCCTTGATAGCTACTACGTGCAAACACGCAAGCCGCTTCTAATCTGCATTTCACGTGACGTGTAATTTCTCACGTATCCTTCATCGATGGAACCTTTTCTATTGTTGTGATATTTTTTTTTTCTGAGAAGTGGTTAGGGTCGGATAATAACGCAAGATAGGGCAAACTGACCATATATCGTGATACACCTTAATTTCGCGATAAACAACGCTGAGGGCTTAACAAAACAGGGAAGGATCTGAACACCGAGTTAACTAGGTTACCACAGAGAGGTGGTTCAGCAATAAGTGACCGATGTATCAAATATTAGATCACAATTAATATATTTAATATATGTCTGGTACTAACATTTGAAGCTTTAGTATCAAGAAGTATTGCAGGATAACCATGTGAAGTAACTTAACACTTTCGAAACATAGAAATAACAGTGTAATGGAATTACACATGCCTATTTTATTTTTGAAGTAATTATCAGTATAAATTACGATTTTTAAAACTTAGTTAATATAGTTTACTGACGTTTATGTTTTGCGATGAATAATTCTAAATTCATGTTAAAACATATTTAAAGTCCTATTTATGTATGAATCTGCTAATTTTGATTTTGTCATAATATGCCTTATGTAATTAATGATTTATTTTTCTGCTTACTGAGAAACTCAGAGGTTTATACAGTTTAAGGAATGCTATCAGTATGTTTAGTAATTATTTCTCTAAGTAAGATAACATTCCTATTTCTCTGAGGCGATTGTTTCGACCGACGCTATCAGTGGCATTTTTCTTTCATCTTGGATAGACTCCCATCGTGATAAGACGTATGCGGCAGGCCTCCTGATGTGACGCCTGCTTTACTGTCGCCGACGTAACGGTAGGGACCCTTGGGAGTTGGGTTTAGGTTATAATTTAATATTCCAATATGTGCCAGTTGAGAAGATGCCAACAATTTTTATTTTTATATTTAGACTAGCAGTCCTCCGCGGCTTTGCTCGCGAGTATTATTCGTAACTGATAACATTTACGTTAACCGAAAAACCTCTTTGTACACAAGATTGGTACTTCAGCCATCAAGTGTTAGAATGTCCAAGCGGTTACTTGAACTAATTCTGCAGCAGGATAAGTAGCTATAGCTGTCCACGCGAAAAGCAGTCTAAAGTTTGTCCCTGCCACTAACAGCGACTTCGCATGGGCCTTATTTAAAGCTCTGCTAATTTTATGTTGTGGAATAGTTACAGATAGGCCTACCTAAATGTAAGTGGCTAATCGAATGAAATATGTCTGTTTACCCTGCGCACAACCATTGGTGATGGTGCCCTCAATAACGTATTTTCATAATATTAATTTGAAGTTTAATGGCATTAGAAAGTTTTGGTGGAAAAGAGTTTCGCGAAAACGTATTTGGTGCCCCAACCTTGAGATTAGTGAGATGATATATGTGAGCTGATATTGTCGAGGGACCTAAGTGGAAAGTGAACAGCATAATCCATTTTACCCCTTTTAAACGGCTACATGTAAATTGCACTAATTCGATCTGCCTTGTAGTTT
This sequence comes from Medauroidea extradentata, assembly GCA_003012365.1. Classification (NCBI taxonomy): domain Eukaryota; kingdom Metazoa; phylum Arthropoda; class Insecta; order Phasmatodea; family Phasmatidae; genus Medauroidea; species Medauroidea extradentata. Next base: position 28,827 of record PNEQ01066387.1, on the reverse strand, counting down.
TTGTATGTCAGCATTAAACGTTCGCATGCTACATTTAACGGGATTCGAACCCAGAACTTCATGGAATGTAGACCAGAACATCTAAATAATTCAGGAAAATAAAATGTAATTTTAAAAATAAAATATTCATGTCCTGGGCTCATTAAGGTTGTACAGCACCACGTCTCGATAGATTACTGTAGAGTGAAACTCGTGTATAGGTTACTTTTCGCTGCTCGTACTTGCTTTTCGGATCGTCTGCCTTGAAAGTTCACTAACTTCGTTTTATTATTAATGATCAAGTTATCTTATAAAGTAAAAATAACTATCATATAATTTCTAAATACTTACGTAAGCATCACTCTTTCGCGAGCACCCAATATCTCTACTGGTTAGATAGATATCATGGGTAGAGTCCCGGATATTTCGCGGGTTCAACGACCATCAGGCTGAACTCCACAGTCCTGTATACACTCTGTCCTCAGATACTAGTACAGTAGCTGCTGCTCCAGTGAGTGAGCATTTGAACATTTGACGATGTAGCGCGGGAGAATATGAGTGCTTTTATGCATGTCCGCAATTGGTTTGGAGTCCTCAATGTCACGTTTAGTAAACAATAACCCAATCGAAACCGTTTCCAACATGTACATGACTTAGAAATCCAACCTCTCCTCAGCTGAATCCGCGAAATTTCCGGGGCTCTAATCATGGGTTGACGAAAAACAAATTTTGTGCTTTTCCACCCTTTTGGGTTTCGAATTTCAAATTATTTTAAATTTACATTTTCGACATTTGTGTAAGTATCCAATTGAAGTGCAAATCACGACGCTAGCCCATTCAGTCGAATAAAATTAGATTATTCATTAAAAAAACACTCATAACCACTGCACAGTACTGACAGTTCTAATTTCGTAAAATCTTAAAACCGTTTTGCGATTATTTCTATAATCATCACCGTGAAGCAAAAATTAACGGTATATCTCGATGGGTTCAATAGATATCGATGTTTTATCTAAAACACATTCAAGGTCTTGTCACCACCTAAGAGACTGAATTTCTAAAAACCCTTAAATCACGTTTTAGACTACTTTGCTGGTGTCTATTGAACGTCAAAAACACTGGGTTCAAGATATATAGACTATTAATTGAAAACACTGTTCACCATGTTTCACCCCTTTTCACCTCCTTAGGTGGCGAATTTAGAAAATTCCTGAAATTGCTTTTCAGGTATTTGAGTAAGCATCAATCTTAAACAAAACTCACGTCGCTACATAAAAATAAATGGGTTCGATGTATATCGATTGTGAATCGAAAACGCATTTTACCCCTTTTTTTAACCTCTTTATGGTTGAATACGGAAAATATATTTTAATGGTACTTGGGATATTTAGAAAAGCTTCAATTTAAAGCAAAGAGCACTTCGATGTCTCGATTGGTTCGATAGATATGGAGAGATAATCGAACACAAATTTCACATATTTTCACGCCCTTAATTAAAGAATTTAGAAACGTTTTGGAGTCCTGTCATAGACATTTGTATACGTAACCAATTAAAGTAAAAATCACGACGATAGTCAACTGTGTTTCAAAGATATAGACGATCCATAAATAACACATTTTGCCCGTTTTTACTGCTTGAGGGTCAAATTTAAAAAAAATCCTAAAACACTTTTTTGCGTATTTACGGAAGCAATATTTTATATTTTATTTTACATCTCACCTTGGCTCCGAGAGAGGCACTTCTCTGACGGGCACGGTCTACACCAATTTCCATCACCATGATTTTATTATTATGTTGGTACCTGGTACAGGTACAGGTATATGGTACAAATAAAAAGTGAAAACACGGTGATGAAAATTGTTGTATACCGCGCCCTTAAGAGACGCTTATTCGCGTACTTCGACACTTCATTGGCATATACAGTAAATTTTTTTGTACTTTTACAAAAAAAAGTTATTTGGAAACAAGTTTTCAAAAAAAATTTTTGTAATTTTATAAAACCATCGTAAACATTACAGGAAACACCTTGTAAATTAACACAAATGCCTGTGGAATTACATCCTTTTTTGCATGTTTACAAATAATAATTGTACATTTACGAATAAATTCTTGAACATTTTACAACAATTGTTTGAAATATCACAATACTTTTTTGGCATCTAGTTTCAAAAATTTGTAAAGGTACAAAATATTTTGTAAGATGTGGCAGGCCTTCGAAGATTATTTTTGTTACACAGAAAACACCCTGCTCATAAAAATATACGTTCATCTCCATGCCAAAATCTTCATCTGGTTTGAACGGCTGTTACACAGAGGGCGGTGTCGCAATGGTAAAACACTGCGCTCGTATTCGGGAGAACCCGGGTTCGATCCAGCTTAGTCTGATTTGGGTGGTATTAAGCAATCTTTCTACGCCAGTACTGGAATAGCACAGTACTACAAGTCATGGCCACTTCTTTCTGTCCCTGATTATCTGAGCCAAGATTTCCGACTGTAATAACCTCGTTGACAACAGGACGTTCCAATGACAGGCAGTCGCGATCTTAGATTAAAAATATTTCACTATAACATTTATTCCATGGGGCCTCGGTTGGCACAGTAGCTAGAGCACCTGCTTCCCACGTAGGTGACCCGGGCTCGACTCCCGGCGGGGCATATCCCCGGATTTTCGCACGTGGGAAACTTGCTGGACGATGCCGCTGGTCGGCGGGATTTCTCGGGAATATCCCGTTTCCTTCCTCCTCATTCCGGCGCAGCTCCATACTAACATAATGTCGCCCCTCACCAACGCTAAAGACCTTCATGTTAAGTGCTGACAAAAATCACTTAACTTCACTCTTATACCTTGCCCTATATTCCCAGCATCGGTCCTAATTGTCAATATTCACAAGTTATAATTGTAGTTTTCCCTTCCACTTAAAATAATATTACATTGTATGCGAAGAGTAGGGACCCTGATTTATAGCACATAAAAGCTGACTTGTTGTTAGGCTTTAACTTCTGGAATTATTGACGAGTCCCCATCTGAATGGGCCAATGAAAGCTCTGGTGCGACGCTACTAAATATTTGTGATTTTTGTCACAACTGCATGACCATCCTCCAATCACTGTGTGACCTGAAATATATTTGAGATTTTACACTGTACATAACCACGGATTCATCGTATTTCTTACTCGCGCGTAAGTAAAACTTAAAACTTCCTTCTCTTACATGAATAAGGGAACATTCTATTAAATATTTTTAACAGTGGTATGAAAGTCAATGTGTCTTATTCCACGCTTGTAGCCGATTATGTAAGCGCAGGAAGAATTTCTTTAAACGATTTTTTGATTAGCCGTTAAAGTTAGGACAGGCATTTAGTTCAGAGCTGCCTATGAGGATACGACTTTGAAACCCCCTACATTCTTGCCGCATAGTCCTAACAACCAGGACAAAGCACGAGAACAATGCGGAGGGTTAATACCCCGTATTAGTATATGTAGTTGAATATTCATTGGTTGGAAGGCGAGTTGCAGATAAGCTCAAGTAACGAAATACTAAGGCGCAGTTTCTGAAGAAGTGATTACTTAGCTGCTGTGTGAACTGTGGGGTTGATAATTACCCCCGGTCCAGGGGAATATCATTAGCGGTCACGCCACCTACCTGACACGTCACGACACACAAAGCTGCATTGTGTGGCTTGATGGCTCTTGGTCCAACACACTGCTCCAGAAACATTTCATAATAATAGTTTAGTCATATCATTCATTAACTCCGCTACGAAAACTCGTTACGCTTTCAAACAAGACGGGGGAAGTATGCCAAGTCGAGCTTTCCTTTGTTATTTTTTTTCCCTTCGAATGATTCTGCATTTTCCTCCCAAAAGAAGCATTAGCCTAGTCCCTATCACCAAGCGCAGGGCTGCGCAGTTTGTTGAAAGGATTTAATTTACTGAAATTGTTATTTTTGTACGGAAGCTATTTTGACGCCAAATTACTTTGAAAGGCATTCGTGATTATTTCCAACTACATCCATAAAATAGTTCTGCTGTTTGAAAATCTCTCAGAAGCTCAAACTCTCATTTTCCATCTTCGCCTTAAAAAAATGATATTAAGTGAAGATAATTTGGTCAGCACTTAATATCTAGGTCTTTAGCGTTGGGGTGACACGATTTGAGTATGTAGCAGCCCCGAAATATGGGGGGGGGGGGGCGTATCCCCGAGAGGGCCCGTCAACCAGTGGCATCGTCCAGGACGATTCCCAAATGTCGAAAATCCGGTGGACCGACCCCGCTAGGAATCGAACCAGGATCGCCTTGGTGGTAGGCGAGTATTCTAGCCACTCCGCTAACCACGACCCCTAAAAAGGTATGCTTCATGCACCGGTAAAATATGCACTAGATATCATAATAAATAAAAAAAACAATATAATTCTATCCTTATCAGTTATACACTGTCTGGAAATTCGTAGACAATAGCTGTGACGATAATAAACAACACGGTCGTTACCGTGTCCTGTGGGTCTTCAATTAGCGATATTCTGCAGCATATACTTTGATTACTCTAAAATTGCTTCTGAGGAAGGAATACGTCCTGGTTACGACAGGGCTCGCCATCTTCAGTTCATAATAACTGAACCTTACCAGGATATTTTACTGACAAACGAAACATGAGCATTGGCGAAGTTGTAAGAGGTCATGCAGACCTGAATTTACAGCAGCCTGCATGGATCAGTTAAAATTTTTTGCATAAAATTACTTCAGAAAGTGCCTACAAATGATAACACACCAATACAACAGAAGAGTTTTCAGGAAGTCTTATCCCAATTAAAAAATCAGTTTAAAACATATTGCTGAGTTATATTAAAATTACAGGCTTTTAAATATTTTCGGGCAGTGAGCTAACAAGATATAAAACATGTATGTGGTGATTATGTGGTAAAAAATAATTTAACAAGGAACAAAAATATATCATGTATTTATTTTGATCTTTGAAAGAATTGTGCAATGGGAGTGCATGGCTGGATTTAATTGCTTTGACATACTCCATTACGAAATAAATTACTGTCAAAAGTCAGTCGCACTCGTGTTCCTGAACCCTGTGTGTCTACCTGATGACGGGAACAGATTCCAGTTCCCGAAACGTCGTTATACTGTCTGCCCTGGAAAACTACTGTGTTTTGTTTCGTCTCATCGTTTGTGTCGTTTGTTGTTTTTTTCTGTTTGTGTCTAATATCTTTGTGTTTTGTTGCATCTCATCGTTTGTGTCGTCTGTTGTATTTCTGCTCGTGTCTGATATCTACTGTGTTTTTGTTTTGTCTCATTGTTGTTTGACATGTTAACTTAGGTTCATTTTTATTTTGTTATTTCATTTATTACCTGTATGTTCCTTGTTTTATTTTACCCGATTCCATACTTGGAATTTCATGTTGTTAATGCATCCTGTTAAATACAGCATACTCTGTTTATTTATGTTTTTTTTATCAAATTTTTAGATTTCTGTTGACAGTCATTTGTTTCGCAATGGAGTATGTCCAAGCGAATTTTTCGATTTTCCGAAGTTCGAAAATTAAGGGGGTGAAAAGCCGTAAAATATAATTAATCCGTGATTTCTCCTAAACCATTTCAGATAGTGAGGTGATTTTTTCATTAAAATGATGCTTAAGCAAATATCTAAAAAGCGATTTTAGAATTTTTCGAAATTCGTCCTTCAAAGTTCATAAAATAATAAAACGTGTTTTTAATAAATCCCACTTATCTCCTAAACCAGTGGAAATATTGAAATGTTTTTTGCTTTAAAATATCGGTAAATCTTACGTAATTATCAAAAAAAGCTATTTCAGGATTTTTTGAGATTCATCCTTGAAAGCTGTTAAAAAAATTAAATGTGTTTTCAAATAACATATGTACCGCTTATACCCGTTGAGATAACGAGATGATTTTTTTGATAAGAATGAAATTTGTGTAAATATCTACAAATAAAACTCAGGATTTTATGAAATTCGAAAATTGAGGATGTGAACAGCAGTAAAATGTTACAGTCTCCCGAAAAAAGAGAATCATCACAGAGAAATAATTCAACAGTTGTTTCTTTTTGCCAAACTACTCATAAATAAAACCTCTGTAGCTTGTACAGACGAAAGAATTATCACGGCCTACCTTTGTGATGTGGGAATTACTATGACATCCTACGAGCATATTGCGTGCGCTCTTTACACTAAGCTAAGACAATTTATAGTTCACTGCTATTGAGTACGCTAGCTGTTAAATGCCTTCATCACATATTTGATCCAGAGTTACTGTTTACATTACATAATTTCACGCGGGCAAAGCCGCAGCCGCACAGCTAGTAAGATATAATAAACCGAAATTTCGGTACAAGACTCCCCAATCTAAACTACTGTAAAGGGGAACCTATGGGAAGAATAATTACGCACAGTTGTTGGAAGTAAGAGTTATCTAACTAAACGTAGGCCTACAAGGTGTCCGGTCCATGCTCCATGTACGATGTTTTAGTTGAACGTACAAGGATTTACGAGTGGCCACATGACGTCATTCAATGATTACTGAAACTTGAGTAACCACAGCTTACATAAATACTACTTATTTGCTTATTTGTGTGAAAGTTGTGTCTATCACCGGCATTTAGTGCATCGTTCAATACACACACACGTATGTATGTGTGTGTATATATATGTATGTATATATATATATATACATACATATATATATATATATATATATATATATATATATATATATATATATATATATATATATATATATATATATATATATATATATATATATATATATATATATATATATATATATATACATACATATATATAACTATACCTTAGCACGCGATGCATGTCAGCAAATCAGACGTTTTTCATTCACACAAATAATTAGGCTTTATACCCCCGGTGGATGGTAATAATTAAAGTCATGGCCACTCGGAAATCTTTTGAACGCTGAAGTAACGTTTCGAAACATGACGGCCTAGTTATAATTTCTTCTCTTAAGGCTACGCCGGGTAGTTTTACAATGATTTTAAATATACGTTTTAATGCAACGTACTTTTCATATCGCAGAATCCCTTGTTTTGTCGCAAATACTCATAATTTGTACCTAATTTTTGGTAGCGACAATCCTCATACACGGAAAAAAAATATTTTGTGGCAGCTACAAAATATTTTGTGGGTATTCAATCTGTAAAACTTATTTTGTGGTCACTACACAAATATTCTGTAGTGTCCACTAACATTTTGTGGCCACTACAAAAGTATTTTGTGGTTACTACAAAATAATTTTTCCGGGAAGTCTCTTCCTACAAAACTTTTCATTCAGTGTAGTTTTACAGATTTACTCGCACAAAGTATCGCCAATTTTGTAAGGCAAATGTGTCTAAATCAAGCAAAATATTTTTTTTTGCGAATAATCTGAATACATTATTTTGTAGAACGCTTTCATATGTATAAACGCAAAAATTTTTAACTTTTATTGTTAGTTTGCATTAGGATTATAAGATATGCTGGCAACCTCGTGTTTATTTTGAATATTTATAGAGGAAGTTATGCGAACGGCAGCACTGACTTCTGAGTCTTTGCCGTTGTACCTAGTCTTATGATTGTTTCCTCGTCAATGGGTCACTCATTCTGTTCTGCATGTAGCACAGTTTTCATCCCAGATATTATGTCTGCGCTGTCTTACTATGGTCACCTGAGTTTTCTCAGTCTTCTGTTTCTCCCTCGCTTGCATAACCGTTTTTAACATTTATTTTTCCTTCATTTTTACATTACATAATTCTTTATGGAAATTTTTATAATAAATTTTATTCATGCAATTATATTATTTTTCTTGTTTCACTGTTTTCTGGAACGATATCATCACAACAGTGGTGTATGTCCTCACGTTCGACTAAACCACGTAAGATTTTCTTTGTACGTATACAAAACTTGCATGTGAACGAGGTAAGTATCAGTCGGAGAATTTCGGTAAAAAAAAATTGTGGTTTTTCGCAAAAATTGTAATTTTTTTTTTCGGCAAACTTTGTAACTGACAAGTCGTCACTTTTTTTTTTTTTTTTTTAAGTTTAATAATGCAAAGGCGTTTAAGCACGTCGGTTGTATTATGTAACTTCTGGTAGTAGAAAATGATGATTATTACAATATATTACTGAAGATAAATTATAAATAGACTTACGTCTAATTTGCATGAAATAGAGCTAAGAATAGTTATTAGTAGGGCTAGGAAAAATTCGCTAGTTCAATGACCTGCATGCTAGAATCCAATGCCCTATGCATACTCAAGCCCCGTCTATTCGTTCATTGTTTATGCTGTCTGAATGAGTAGCAGGTAATGGACAAATGGTAGGGCTTCGGTATACACAGGATAATGGATTCCAACATGTTGGTCGTTGAAATCGCGAAATATTCCTAGCCCTATAGTTATTAGTTACAGGTGTAACTAAATAAGAAATTATAAACATCCCTGGATGGGAAGACATATGCCAGCTGAGAACTTTGCGCTTAGGGGCGAAGAGACAGGCTGCGAGCAAACGAGATACGACCTTAGGGCCTGAGCTTGCGTGTTACCATAACTCGACCGCGAATATTGTGATCTTATTACACACAATTCAAGTGGTCACGACATCACGGTCTATATTATAACAGCAAATTGTAGGCGAATGTAGTGAATGCTTGAGGATTTCAGTGAAGTCAAGGACTTTCAAGTCTCGGTTTCAGTCACCACATTGCATTTTATTATTTTACGTTTTTTTTTTTTAATTCAATGGAGAAAAATGTTAAATATGCGACTATACCTCTAATTCTATTCAGATTTCGCTACAGTACTGAGCTTGTGATTTAGCTCTTAACGTATAGGCCTAATTACGCCGCAATGTATGTAGCAAATTTTTTTTTATATTCATAATTTGCCTGACAAATTGCGACCTAGCTGTACATTACTAGCTCTATTGCCATTCTTATATTGTAGTTCAAGGTAAGTAGAATTTGCGGTGTAGTCGCCGAGTTAACAGCATTTTTCTTCTCAGAATTCTAAAAAAGTGTAAAATATTAATTCAATATGGTGACTGAAACCACCTTGTATTTTTGTATTTTGTGTAATAACTTTTCATCACATGTGTAAAATTTTGGAACTTACGAAATAGAATACATATTGATAGAATTTTAGAAACGGTAAATACCTATTTGTCGTAAGGCCTACTGTTATTACAGATATAATTGCAGTTAGATAATTCTTATTACTTTCTTAGCTGCATTTCGATCTATAACAACAGTAACGGAAAATATAGATTTACGGTGTCTAAAATTCTATAAATATGTATTCTACTCTGCAGTTGAATTAAAGTTCCAAAAAGAAAAGTTACGACACAAAATACAAAAATTCAAGATGGTGACTATTACTCACTCTTGAAACGGCGACCAATATATTTTTCTTCCTTCACATGTTAGGGAATTGTATATCTCGGCGTTGTTAAGGGCATGGGCCAGAGTTTCTTCGCATTTAATGACAATTATTTTTTAAAACATAAATGGGAGCCGCTATCGTAAAATCGGTTCGTAACTTTGTTATGAGTGATTTAAAATGCATACTCAAATTTTGTCGAGTCGGAAGACAGCAAAATAGTTGCTAATTAGTTACTCATCATACAGTTTGTCTCGAAAATTACATTGCATAGTAAAACCAATTTGCAAAAAAAAAGTTACGAAGCAATTTTACGATATTGACTCTCGTATGGATTAAAAAAAATATTTCTTTCGAAAGCCGGAAAACTGGGGCCCCAAGCCCTTAAGGGCGCCGTTCACCTCAGTTTTCAACGTCTTTATTTATTTTCATATTTGTACCAGATATTTTTTTTCTTATTTTACATATAAATTCTGATTAAATCTTCCTCTTAGGAAACTTTTGTATCTCATAGTTTTTGCGTAATGAGTCATAAACGCAAAAATTTGCATTTTACGGTTTTAAGTACGCCACTGAAACCAACTGAAATACCAAACCGACAAAATTCACACTAGACTATATAACAATGCTGTGGGCTATGATTTGACATACATAAAAACAAAAAAATTAAATACTTTTGTATTTAATAAAAAAATGCTGAATTTTGACATTAAAATTTAAAAATTATCAACTATTTCTTAGAAATACAAAAAAATATTTTCTTATTTTAAACATAAATCTTCCTCTTAGGAAATTTGTGTATCTCTCATAGTTTTTGCGTAACGGGTCGTAAACATCAAAATTTGCACTTTACGGTTTTATGTCCGCCATTAAAACCAACTGGCATATCTAACCGAAAAAACTCACAGTGTATTACAATGTTGTAGACTATGACTTGACACAATAAACATTTAAAAAAATGTACTCTGTATTTTTTAAAAATTGTGGAAATTTAAATTTCAGCAATTTTTATTAAATACAAAAACATTTTTGTATTTATATATGTCAAATCATAGCCTACAGCATTGTTATATAGTGTGAATATTTTCAGTTTGGTATGTATGTCAGTTGGTTTTAGTGGCGTACTTAAAACTTTAAAGTCCAAATTTTGACGTTTACGACTCATGACGAAAAAACTATAAGAGATACAAAAATTTCCTAAGAGGAAATTCTATCACAATTTATGTATAAAATAAGAAAAATATCTTGTACAAATATAAAATTAAAAAAAGACGCTGAAAACAGGTGAACCGCGCCCTTAAGTATGGAAATCGTTGTGCACCAACAGTGTTTGTGTATGTGTACCGTCATAAAATGGTGGGTTCCCTTGAACCAAGCGACTCGTGTCGACACACTGGTTTCTGCACACACCTCACACTGGTTTCTGCACGGTTGCGCCTGCACTCCTGACTTACACCGTAAGTATATATTGTACAGTGCAGACTACGCGGCTGTCAGCCGTGACGAGGCTTTCAACTGCTTCAACAACCACATTTGCACGCAGAACACGCGGTTGTTATACAGTAACTAGAGCCGTAGAAAAATATTTCTGCATCTTTCTGTTTCGATGCCTTATCTCTAGAGATGATGGTATATCGCGAAAATGTTTTGTGTCAACATAGCCTTCAAAACACTGACACAACGTAGCTGTCTGCAGACCAATAACATGCATTAAATATTAGAATAGCGGCATTCTTATTGGCTCAGTCAAATAGGGCAGTAGCTCCACGTACAAGGAAAAGCCAGCAATCTTTTGATAAGTTGAACGTATGTTGAAGCCTAGCAAATAGTCAAGTTTCCCGCGATAAACCATCATCTCTACTTATCTCTAACTCTGCTTCTAGTTAGCCATTGGTATAGAGACCTGAAAAATTGATGTTTTCTTTACTGCGCAAGCTAGAATTCAAACAAGTGTAGACCTAAGTTCGTGATACTTTCGTGATTGGTCCTAGATTTATTTGACTCATTCTGGAATCCGCTAATCCAGTATCATTAGTGACTCTTGTTTTTCGCGAAATGAGTTCTGCCGCACTCTGTTTCGTTGCCTTACGTACATACCTGCAGTTCTGATTTATGGTACTTGATTGGATATTTTAACTGTCACGAACGAGCCTTCGGATTCTACCGGCAGATCACAGACGTGCGTGGTGTTGTAGGAACGTTATTGTAGTTGGTCCAGCCAAATGAGATACGGTTAGGGCCCGGTAGTTTCCGAGAAAAGATTTTTGCCCCACTTTGTTTCAGTGTCTTACGTGTACACCTGCATCTCAACTTCATCGCTATTGCCAGAGTGTTTTTGTGCAGAGTCGCTATTAATTTGACTGTGCCAATCAGTACACGGATAACTGCGACACAACATGTCTGTGATTTGCGGGTTTAACTTCCAGACGTTGTATGTTAAGGCATCCAATCACTGACCACAAAGCAGAAATGCAGGTGTGCACGTAAGGTACTGAAACAAAGTGCTGCAAAAATCTTTTCGCGAAAATTACGGGCCCTAGATACGGCTCTTCACACAGAAACGCTGTTAATAACCGTGAAGCAGAATTGCATATGTGCACGTAAATCACTGAAGCAAACTGGAGTAAAATTCTTTTCTCGAAAAACAGGGGTCCCTTGTAAATGTAAAAAAAATTTTTACATTTACAAGGAAATTATTGTAACGTAATATCAGAACATTATCAGTCAGATAATAAAAAGTAAGATGTCAGAAACCTTTTAAAGTGGTTACAAATATCGTAAACAACTTTGTGAGCTAGTAAAATAATGCTAATGAGCATATTTTTCGAATTGAAACAAAATAAACCTAGGAGACCTTTCACATTTTACAAAACATATCTTACTTTCACAATTTTTTTTTAAACTAGTTTCCAAAAAAAAAATTGTAATACTACAAGCCACTATTGTAAAAAGAACCAGATATTAGCTGTAAATAGGGACCGGAAGTTTTCGCGAAACGATTTTTGCCCCACTTTGTTTCAGTGTCTTACGTGTACACCTGCAGCTCAACTTCATGATTATTGGCAGAGTGTTTTTGTACAGTGTTATTATTAATTTGACTGTGCCAATCAGTACACGGATAACTGCGACACGTCACGTCTGTGGTTTGCGGGTTTAACCTCCAGACGTTGTATGTTACGGCATCCAATCACTGACCACAAAGCAGAGATGCAGGTGCGCACGTAAGGCACTGAAACAAAGTGCTGCAAAAATCTTTTCGCGAAAACTTCCGGTCCCTAGCTGTAAATATACAAAATTAGTTTGTAGATTTACGTAAATGTTTGTAAATATACAAAGAAGTTTGTAAACGTACACAATTTTTGTAAATTTTACAAAATATTTTCGTAGTGTTACAAAAACTTTTTTGGAAACTGGTTTCCAAAAAATTTTTTTTGTAAAAGTACAAAATGTTTTTTTACTGTGTAGGTATCATAAAAACAACCGAATACAGGACCCATCACGTGGAATTACTGTATCAGCGAGATGTCAATGATCGGGTACTGTCTGCTTGAGAACACATATAGTCTTGAAGGCTAGCCTACAGGTGAGTGAACCAAATTTGTCCGGTCACTAGTGATAGGATGCTTGCATTGGGGTTCTGATAAGTTACCAGACGGACGGTGCTACAACAGCATTGTTCCGACTAGTGAATTCAAATGACAGATGTGGCTGAACAAAGAGACGCTGCCAACAATAATGATTCAGAGCTGCCAACGTGCATGTAAGTTACTAAAACAAAATGGGGCAAAAATCTTTTCGCAACAAAATCGTGGCTCTAACTGTACTGAACTCGCATTCCACTCAAACGATTTGTTTATTTATTCATGACCACATTCAGCCGAAGACAGGTTTGCAATTGCTGCGTGCTTATGCGTAATACGATTCATTTAACATTATGGTTACAAAATACGTTTTAAATTGAAGTGTACCAAAAGTAATAAAGAATGAACGATTGATAAACTTTTTAACAAATACATTTGAACATTTATTTATATGTCCTACAACTGGTTCACCAGAAGAAAGGATTTATTTCTTTGGAAACTCGGTTCCCATGGATTTTCCTTGGAAGAAAAATGTTACTGGCAGTGGTGATGCGTGGGTGTATTCCTAGGGAGGCAACGCTTTGCAAGGATTATTCGCAACTGTGAGTTGCCTGTCGAACTATAAGACTGGCAGAGGGAGATATACTGTCCGGCCTGTAGCGTGCAAGAGACAAGGTACAAGTTGATGCCCAGTCACATGATCTCAGTAACACTCTAGCCTATTGGCTCGATTCCAGCAGACAAGTCAATGGGCGTATTTATTATATTTTTTTTTGTAACGTCTGAATTCAACACCACAGGCTGGTTTACAATTGGTACTTGGTTAGAAACACTACATTGCTGAACAAATATTAATTATAAATATTACAATATGCCACAAACACTGCGTAAACATTACAAGGTTTTAAATGTAAAAGTAACATTAAGTTAGGCTAATAATTGCAGTTTTTTTTAATAAAACAGACAAATACTAAAGTAAACACAGGGGGAAAATAAGGGAGGAAAAATGTCAAGGAAAAAATTTGCATGGACTTTCGTATTCATTATCTATTGGAACTGGTTCTGTAGCAGAAAGGGCTTATAATTCTCCCTGAAAGTGTGATGTGAAATATTTCTTAAATCTCCTGATAGGTAGTTCCAAGCCTTGAATTTTGAATTGTTCACAAGCTGTTGTTAGCAAGCGTTTGGAAATACTGTTAGCATTTACAATAAATCGCTCAAATGCAATAATTTAGTGAAAATAAATGGCTACCACCATGGATTTACGAAATTACGGTTGATAATGTCTTATCAGGAATAGAATTGAACTGTATAAGGCAAAACACTTCTTCATGAATATGTATGTTGGAAAATGGACTGCTGTCGCACATTATTTTACATGTACAACATAATAAATTGTAGATTACAATTGAATTATTCAGCTGGTTAAAATAAAAAAAAATAATATTGCGTTATTTTCTTTCAAAGTAACTTTAGTCTTGTCCATATTGCACCTAAATACAGTTTGTTTTGATTTCAGATCTACTCGAGGTAAAACAGGAAATAATGGAAAAGGTAAACATCCTGTGAACAAACCCTGTAACCATCCTCCTGCCTCGGTTACCAGAAACGTGCGACACACCCAACCTGTTTGCAGCATGTGGTCGCTAAAATACTCTGTTCACTGAATCCGCCACCAATTCTACCGCTAAAATACGCCTAATGTTTTGAGTCTCAAGTTTGCCACGTAAAACATTTTGCAACATTTAGTTTCAATACTTTACGAGCATATCGGCAGCCTTGCCTCATAGTAATTGGCAGTGTGATGCCTAGAGACACGCGAAATTCGCTTTATCATTTGGTAGCAGATTAAACTTCACTTTCCTATGCACAACAGAGCATAATCGCGATTCAGTTGTCCGGGCAACTTTTATGTGTTGTCATTTACGTATGTTAAGTCTTCACAGAGATTGGCCTCTCTACCGTGTAAGCATTCTCCGCGGCAAGTCACGACAATATCGGCCAGCGGGAGACGTCGAACGAGCCTATAGTCACTTGGAGTCTGGTCAGCTGTTAGAAAATAATGCGAATTTTTCATGTCTCAAGTGATGTCTTTGTTCAGACAAGTATCTTATTTGTCAGCATCAATCATAATAATGCTATTGTGACACCACGCACACATACAGAGATAAAAAAATTCGTTCTCTTGCAAGAAAAAATTTGTAAACTAATATCAAAGCATTTATCAATTCAGGCACTACGGAAAGAATGTCACACGTCATTAAAGTGGTCTAAATTTTCCAAATACCTGAGGAGAATAAAGGAATACACTAGATTGTTCGATGTAAAATTTAAAAAAAGTTCAAATGCCGGCACGTTAAAAAAAACCTTGGAAACTGGTGGCTGCCAAAAAATTCATTTGTGTCACACAAATGTTTGTAAATATGCATAGTTGTTTGTAGGCCTATATTTCCAAGCATTTCCTGTAAGTGTAGCCTACAGTATTTTTTTTGTACAAGTACACTTTTTGTGTACTGTGCCTATGTGAATTGCCAGCAGAACAACACAAGCGAGAGTTATGAAAATCCAATCACTGACCATAGCAAGCAGAGCTGTAGTGTTTATGGTCTGTACGAAAAAAAATTTTTCGTCATAAAATCGTTGTTCTATTAAAGTTACGTTCTCGCGGTTTTTAGTCGGATACAGTTACTGTTG
This sequence comes from Medauroidea extradentata, assembly GCA_003012365.1. NCBI lineage: Eukaryota > Metazoa > Arthropoda > Insecta > Phasmatodea > Phasmatidae > Medauroidea > Medauroidea extradentata. Next base: position 13,162 of record PNEQ01066387.1, on the reverse strand, counting down.
ATTTCATGCTGTGCAAAACTGTAAAATGGCCTTGGAATTGACGAAACTATTAAACTTGTCCAAAACCTGGTTTCCTAGAAAAGACATTCCGGACACTATGGGAACGTAGGCCTACTTTCAAAGTACAATTAGCTGTTAATTATTTATTTGTAAAGGCAAAGGGCCAATACTTACGAGCTGTAACTTATAATTTTTATACTACATATAATTGAAGTTTATAAATCATACACTCTAAATCTGAATTAGTGAATATTCACTAATTCACGCTGATGGATGGAGCAGTTTCAACCATTTAAATAAGTGAAAATAGCCTATGTTTAATTTGTAAATAGGCCCCTATTCACTGATTTCCATTAAGAGTGCCAACATCTCACAAGTGAATCAGTGAATATTCACAGTATTTTTTAACAGTTGTTTTCAAAGAAAATAAATTTTTCACTTATTGAATCAGCGAATAATTACTGGAAAATCGGTGGACATTCACTAATTAACTTGTGGAATGTTGATACTCTATCCGAGTCAATCAATGGTCACTGATTTCACAATGGTTTCTCACTGATTCAATTTTTTGAAACAGCTCCATCTATCGGCGTGAATCAGTGAATATTCACTAATTCAGATTTAGAGTGTAGACCTACACAGTTAGGGTCTCTTACAGTGGTGTATCGTGGTCGTGTTCCAAGGCATGCAATATTAAGCTCCGACTATACACTTTGAGTACGTGGACTCAATGTGCCTATCTGTCGTATCCAGTAAATATGTGTAGTGTAGCCCGAGGTATATTATTGTAGTATAGGTTCCTTGCCTCTTATATGCTACTGGAAGAAGTGTGTAATTTACCCTACAAGTCTAATGGTCCCACAGACAACTCAGTGTTGAGTATAGTTAGAGGTACGTCAATTTCGCGGCTTCATCTGGCAGTAGCCTAGATTGCTCAGTCCTGTACACGCTCTGGATACAGTCGATTATTCATTGGCTTACAACGTTACAAGCGATAGCTCTATGAATTATTCCCTTATTTACTACCGGCTTGCAGTAGTCAAATGCGTTTCGTGACAGCCGCCAGCTAATCACACACGTGACTATGAAGTGCATAATTTTGGTGTTCAACCGGACCTGGAATGTATTTGCGAAATTGACGTACCTCTAAGTATAGTCACTGGCTGTCACTGCATGTCTTAGAACACTACCACGGTACGCCACTGGTCAATTACTATGCTTCAGCTTATAAATATGTAGGCCCACAATAAACGGCATTGTTACTGTGCAAGTCGGGTAACGTCAGTACGTGTGGCCGTTTTCAAACAATATACGAACACTATAAGGTACAATTTATTTCCACTCAATTTACAAGCAGAGACGATTGCGAAAATGGTTTGTACTAACATTCCGTTGAAAAAAAAAAGGCTGGTGTAGTTCCTTGTTCCTACGTATGATTGTATGATATACGTCTGATACAACGTAAGCTGTCTGCAGACCCAATAACGGGCATCCATTATTACAATATTGGGATTCTTATAGGCTCAGTCAAATAGGGCAACAGCTCCACGTGCAAGCGAAAGCCAGTAATCTTATGGTTAGAGACACTGGAAAATCGCGAAAATGTTTAAGATAGTCTCCAATAAACTGTAGTATATTAACCGTGACACGTGTGAACAGTTTTGGAACGAATCACACACGCCGTGTGTTCAAGCTGTGCAGTTCTAACTGGGTTTGTTGCAGAGAGAAACAATGCTTCAAATAAAACAAAGCCAATGTCGATACGAAACATTCAGTGTTATATACAGCTTGTTGGAGCCTAGCAAATAGTTAACTATTCCCGCGATTTTCCAGTCTCTCTACTTATGGTATCTGAACGTGCGTTGAAACCCAGCAAACAGTAAAGTTTTCCCGCGATAAGCCATCATTTCTATTTGTTACAGTTGCAGCAGTATCGTGACCATTGGTATTGTCGATCAACAGAGATTAGTCAGGTTACATTAATCGCCTGCAAGAAATTCAACGTTGACTTTTTTTTAAAGACGGTAAATAGTACACACAGAAAAAACTGTTTTGTAGTGGCTACAAAATATTTCGTCAATTTAGTTCCTACCAAACATTTTGGTGGTGAACACCAAATATTTTGCGGTTTTCAATAAGTTGTTTGTTGCTGATTACGAAATAGTAAACAATCAAGCAAAAAGTTTTGTGACCACAGCAAAATATTTGGTATTCACCACAAAATTATTTGGTAAGGTATAAATTGACAAAATAGTTTGTTGCCACTACAAAATTGTTTCTTCTGTGCACCAGAAATTAAAACATATAGGCCTATTTTGTTTTTGTGGAAAACCTATTCTACCCTAGCATACTGAATGAGCGAGGGAATATTCGACTGAGTTACAGGGCATAAAATATTATAGAAAACAAACGATGAAACACGGCAGACCGTAAAAGTCATTGCTAAAATAACTGTCTGAGTAATGAACTTGTTTATGTCGTGGGCTAGATTATAGCCTACCTAGAGATAGCGGAAGATCACGAGAAATTTTTTCTGTCGGAATATTCTCCAAATCAGTGTAACCTCCCCTTGTCCTGTATAATTTAATGCGGTAGTGCGCCAAGATTAGGCCCTAGTTAGAAAGGGTTTCACCTGTTACTAAAGAAAAACGTCGGAAATGAACATCGACGGTGAAGAATGGAAACCTTCTATGTCAATTTTCAGCTTTTTTAATGTTACTGCACGGAAAATTTGACGAAGTATGTTTGACATAGTGAACATAGTAAATAAAATTTTAACTAAATATGTTATATCGAGATTACAGCTGTGGATGTGCTCCATACAAAATGAACAGTTTTTTTCTCTTTCCTGTGAATTAAAAAAAAATTACATAGAAGGTTTCCATTCTTCACCATCGATATAATAAATTGAAGCCTAGCAAGTAGTCAACGTTCCCTGAGATAAATTACCATGCCTAGCCACAGTGTATTGCAGTAACCAAGCGCCTGCGTGCGACGCAGCCCGCACCTCGCCGACCCGAATGGCGCCCGATCGCGTGGTCGCCTGGTGCCGCTGTGACATTGTTGACAGCTAATCGGTGTTGATGGCGTGTCCCCTTGTTCTACTCCCCCCGCTCCCTTCCCCCATCGTCTGAGGCCACGCCCCCCTCCACGCGCACCATTGGTCATCCGCGCCCGCCGTCTCGCTCTGACTCGCGCGCCGCTCCGGCGGGGTACATTGTGGGCGTGGCCCTGCGCCGGCCAATCACCGCCTCAGGGAGGGTAGGAGAGGGAGGGGTGGTGTCCCCACGCTGGTTCTCCCTCCCCCTCCCGGCCCGGGCGCGACACCTGGGAGAGGGAAGGTGGGTGTGAAATTACAGGTAGCGTTTATTAAACTTGTTCCCTCGGGCGAGGCAATAGAATAAATAAACCACGCGGGGACGAGATTGGGTTATACGATACGGGTCGAACTAGTCGTAGGATTATCGACGTAGCTTCAATATTTCAAGCAATAAATACAGGCAATTAAAGACGCGGGGAGGATACATTATGCAGCCACAGCGTTTGTTATATCACTCTCCATCAAATCTGCGCTTGGAATCATTCACCGCAGGCGACATACATAGGGCTATTGTGGCGAGGAGCGTTTGTCGGTGACGGAAATCGCTAAGCGTTAAACCATGCTAATAAAGAATAGGTATATCGGAAAAGAGCTTAAAAAGTTTTGTTGAAAATATTTTTAAGTTAATGTTGTACAGTTTTTTAGACCAATATTAGGTTCGGACACGCAGTTAGAATAGTTACCTACAATATTTAATTATAACCGCGATGGTATTATCTGTCTTGAAAAAATTAACTTAACCTACGTATTTGAGTGACCGCCCCACCCCCCATTTTTCCCCGCAAATTAGCTGCTTAACTTTAGAATTCAAAAAAATATATATTAGTTCTCGCAAAATATGTATGCACTTCAGATAAGGGTTCATTTTAAAGACTAAGACTTTATACTTGGCTCATTATCGTCTGGAATTTCCATCAAAAAGTCAAAATCAAGTCACCTGTGAAACTGAATAATCCAGGACAGAACAAAAATAAGTTGAAAGTATGTAGGCCTACTAGGCCTATATAAGCGTACTGTTACCGGTAAAGTAGGCACTTCACGAGTGTTTTGACAAGAATTATAATAAAAAAAAAAATTTAGCTGTGGCTTCATAGCCAACAATAAGTTTTCAGTAAGTCTAAACTGTTATTGTGTTTAGTAATATATTTGAAGCCTATGTTGGCACTAATTAGCTTAAGGTGGAAATTTAATTGTCAATGTTTCCCCCCTAAGAAATGTCCCTTTGAACTCAATACCCTTACCACGACACATAATAGTGTTAGTAAGCCTGGCGTTCACGCTGAAATGTTTTTAAAAAAGAGAAATTCCGTAATTTTTACGACATTAGCAATTTCATCAACGCTGTGGGCTTACAAACCATGTCTGAACAGAAAATGCCCGTAAGTTACCATATGGTGTATAGCTTTTCACTGTTGACACAGTGAAACGATCCTTTCAAAACTTAGTAGTCATATGCAGTCCTATGAGACTTTATTTTACAACAAGCATGGCATGGGATGAATAAAACACCGGCAGAATCGGGCAGGTGATTCCTCGTGGAAAAACAAGTAGGAAACGTGTTTTGCACTTTTCACCTAACGTAATATTAAGGGAATAATAGCCCTTTGAAAATCAAACTTAAAATTCGAATTTCCCCGAAATAAACTAAACGAAATGATGCACAATAACAATATTTTCAGCGTTGCTTTATGCTACTGGGATCATCAAACCCATACAGAAAATGCTGGTTGATACTTTCCACCCTTACGAAAATAACACGGTTGGCCACCCGCCAATTGCGTACAAAGTTTGTAACGTCAGGATATTTCAAACTGTTAGGTTGGTTTATTGTAAACTGTGACCTGTCGGACAGAGGTGCAGACGTGAGCGTTATGCATAGAGAACTGAAACATTCGCGTTTTCTATTACGAGCAAGTTATTCCAGAAAGTATAATTAGGTCTGGTTTACGTTAACAATTATTGGCCGTTGACTTTCTCGACACTTCCTGGAAACAGCTGAGCCAATAATAAAACTGTAGCTGAATACAGGCCCATTTCACTGTCAGCGAGCAACTAATAAACACCTGCTATTAGATTCATTACACAGATATTCTTGAAGGCTAAGTTATAGCTAACATGGCAGTGAACACGCGAATTTTTCCGGCCTCTAATTATACATAACTATAGCCCGGTAATTTTCGCGAAAAGATTTTTTTTCCCCTTTGTTTCAGTGCCTTACATTCGCACCTGCATCTCTGCTTTGTGGTCAGTGATTGGATGCCTTAACATACAACGTCTGGGGGTTAAACCCGCAGATCACTGATGTGTAGAGCCACGATTTTATGGCGAAAAGATTTTTGCAACATTTGGTTTCGATGCGTCATGTGGACATCTACAGGTTTGCTACATCGCCCGTAGTTGGATAATTTTACTCTAACTTGCCTTGGAAAATTACAGACGTAAGGAGTCACAATAATCTTATTCTGATTGGTGCAGTCAAATGAGAAACGTGTCTGAACAAAGACACGCTACCAATAACCTTGAAACAGAACTGCCGATGTGCACGAGAGTCACTGAAACAAAGTGGGGCAAAAATCTTTTCGCGACAAAATCGTGGCCCTACTATGTGTTGTATCACAGTTATCCGTGTACTGATTGGCACAGTCAAATGAATAATAACTCTGCACAAAAACACTCTGCCAATAATCATGAAGTTGAGCTGCAGGTGTATACACGTAAGACACTGAAACAATCTAGGGCAAAATTCTTTTCGTGAACAGTTCATGGCCCTAATTATGCATTGATACAAAATGTTGCATAATTCTTTTCACCAAAAATCACCAGCTCTACAAATATCCACGGAAAATTCATTTGTCAGTAAAAATTATTGCCGAGAAAATAACTAGCTGCAGAAAGAAACACAGCTATTGCCATGTGCTAACAACTGGCTGACAACGCAACTGTCAAAAACTACAGTCCTTTTGAGTCGTACTAGGCCTATATTCAGCTTTTACAAAACATTCGAGGCAGAACTGTCTACCGTTGCCATCAGTAGCCGTCAGCTAAGTTCGATATTGTATTCCAACGTCCGAGTTATGCTGTGTACCCTAACAAGCTGCGGCTTGTCAGCGCCACAGAAGAGCTGCGTACACAGAAGCAAAATGAGCGTGGCGTTTATAAAAAAAACTCAGTTTACGGAAAATCAGGTCTCGATAAATAAAATTTTATTCTCGAGTCGTTTAAAAAATGATGCGCAATAAGTGAACCGAGGATATTGTAGTACGAACGCAACTTTAGAGGAAACGCTTGGAACTATAAAAGTATGAAGGGCCTATGTATATTTTCAAAAAAATTTTGTATATTTAAGAATAATAATTTTATATTTACAAATAAAGTCTTGTAAATTTTACAAGGAATTTTAAAGTTGCACAAACAAGTTTTTTGGCAAGCCAGTTCCCAAGATTTTTTCTTTGTAAGAGTACAAAATATTTGTAAAACGTGACAGGCCATCTAAGGTTATTTTGTTCCACATCCAAAAATCTTCTCATAAAACTGTAACCCTCTACTCCCCTCTAGTATTTGGTAAAACTTAGGCGATTTGCGACATTCTTTTAGTAGCAATAGGCCTACATAGCATGGCCAATGTTTTGATATTAGTTTACAAGTGTTTTCTTGTAAAAGTACGATTTTTTTTACTGTGTAGTAATTTAGTATCCTGGGTAGGTGACCGTGAAAACTTAGCTGACTCTAGCGGGTTATGGGCCACGGTGGTCAGACCATTCGCCTCCTACCAAGGTCTGCGGATTTTCGCATGTGGGAACAGTGTCGGACGATCCACTGTTCGGCGGGTTTTCTCTGGGATATTCCGTTTCCCCACCCTTTCATTCCGACACCGCTCCATACTCACATGTCATCTCTCAACAGCTCTGAAGACATCGATGTTAAGCGATGACCAAGATCTCACACGCACTCACTCTAGCAGGTTAGTTTCCGTAAAAGATTTCCGATCTAAACATGTTTGGTCGGGTAATGGTTCGTGTCACGAACACACGCCTAATCCACCTCTGAATGTTGTGCGGAATATTCCATCTTGATCGAGCTTCATTCTGACCTGTTCGTATTGTATGCAGCTACTGAAGATATTGACGAATGAACATACACATTAAAAACCATTAAAAAATGTACATATTAGCGGAGTTTTCACTGTGTAGGACAGGATTGTTGTAAATACGTGAATCATTGTTATCAAAGAACTGTTGAGATTCTTGTGTATGAATTTTGGTTGCTATTATAAAAATAAAGAAATAAATTCATCTGTTTTGTATTTCATTAATATGGCTTCCGTCTCGAAAGATAACGTAACGGTTTTATCCTAACAATTATTAATGATATTACGAAGGACCTGCGAAATTTGCTTTATAATTTCGTTACAGACTAGACATTAGTGTACTATACATACCCTAGCAAAACATAGTATTCAATTGGCCACTTGCTTCTAATGTGGTGACATTTACGTTCGTGTGACTGCTTTACAAGATGTTGGTCTCCGTACCGTACAATGTTTAATTATTTGTCAGAATTCTCCGCGGCAGACCACGATATTGTCGGCTAACGGAACACGTCAAACGAGCCTGTGGTTAGCTATTTGGAATACTGCATAATCTGCTGCCTGAAAATGATGAGAATTCCGCAAGTCTCTTTGGCTAGTTTTCTTTTGATTTTCATCTCGCCTGCGGTTTCCTGGGACGACATATTACAGTAACGGCGTATATCCACGAATCGAATACAAATCATTCTTAGCGATGATGGTTAGGGTCCCTTGTTTTTCGCGAAAATAATTTTGCCCCACATTGTTTCCGTGCGTTACGTGCATATCTGCAGTTCTGCTTCATGGTCAGTGGTTGGATATTTTAACATCTCTCGAGCCTTGGGATTCTACCGGCAAATCACAGCCTTGAGGTGTTGCAGAGACTTTATTGTAATCGGCTCAGTCAAACGATATACGGCTCTTCATATAGACAGGCTGCTAATAATCATGAATAGAGGTACGTCAATTTCGCGGATTCATCTGGCAGAAGCCTAGATTTCTCAGTCCTGTACACGCTCTGGATACAGTCAATTATTCATTGGCTTACAACATTACAAGCGATGGCTCTAGAATTATTTCCTTATTTACTACTGGCATGCGGTGGTCAAATGTGTTTCGTGACAGCCGCCAGCTAATCACACACGTGATTATGAAGTATATATTTTGGCGTTCAACCTGACCTGGAATGTATCTGCGAAATTGACGTACCTCGAATCATGAAGCAGAATTGCAGATATGCACGTAAGGCACTGAAACAAAGTAGGGCAAAATTATTTTCGCGAAAAACCAGGGACCCTAATGATGGTATATCGCGAAAATTATTTGGGCCAACATACCTTTGAAAACACTGTAGTTTCTCACAAGTATGATTGGGCGATATACGCCTGACACTCCGTAGCTGTCTCCAGACCAACAACAGGCATTAAATATCACAAAGGCGGGATTCTTATTGGCTCAATCAAATAGGGTAACAACTCCACGTATAGGAAAAAGCCAGTCAGAATTTTATATGCAGAACGTGCGTTGAAACCCAGCAAAGAGTAAATTTATCTCGCGATGAACCATGATCTCTAATCATTAATTCCACAGAACGAATTATCTAAAGACATGTGTCATCAGGGCTGCTCTCAATGCAGCACGACTGCTGAGTGGCGTTTGACGGTGGAGTATATGAGTAACCGAGCTGACGCCCCGTGGCCGGTACCTTGTTGCGAGGCTGGGGGGGGGGGGGAGAAAAGGGTGAGAGGGAAATGCGTACAGTTTCACGCATTCCTTCTTCCCGCCACGACTGTTTACGAAGACGACGATGATGACGTCTGGACAGTCGGTATTAAGCCCTCATAAATTTAACAAGAAAAAAAAAACTTAACGACAGATTGCCGAAATTCCTCTCCTCCGACAGACAACTGCTATGTAACAAAATTAATAGGCCTGTGTTACAATGAAATAACAACGAAACGAAATTACACTACGGATATAACACACGTCATTAACAAATAATTGTATTAAGTCTGTAGAAGCGTTAAATGTACACAGTGAAAAAAATCTCGTACTTTTACAATAAGGTTTTTTGGAAACCTGTTTCCAAAAAAGTTTTCTGTAACATTACAAAAATGTTCTGTAATATTTACAAAAACCTTGTACTTTTACTAATTTCTTTGTATATTTACAAACATTTCTGTAAATATACAAACAAATCTTGTATATTAACTGCTAATATTTGGTTCACTTTACAACAATTGTTTGTAATGTTAGAAATTTTATTTTTGGAAACTAGTTTCCAATTTTTTTTTGTAAAATTTCGAAATGTTTTGTAAAATTTGTCTGGTCTTTAATGTTTACTTTGTTTCAAATCGGAAAATTTACTCATTACCATTTATTTTACTAGTTCCTAAAGGTGTTTACAATATTTATAACCACTTTAAAAGGTTTCGGACATCTCACATTTATTACATGACTGATAATGTTCTGATATTAGTTTACAAGATTTTCCTTGTAAATGTAAATTTTTTTTTTACTGTGTAGTATTTAAAATTGTATTAGCCTATGATCATGGCAGTCACAAAACATATCATTCATAATTATTAGGTAATGAAGCGTGATTGGTGTGGTTTTATGGACATCTCCATGGCGATGCAGATCTCTGTCAAAAGATAAGTGCAGAGAATAGGAAAAATAAATAAGTAGAGAATGCCTTGGTCGTCAGGACACACACATAACATAAAATTCTATAAATGGAAACGGGTCAAGTGAAACTAAGATAACCAAACAAATAAAAAATAAAATATAGAAACAAGAAAAAAAATACCACAAGGAAGGCAATGCAGGTTTTGAGGTCTGCTTTGGGAAGAGGCCGAACAGATTAAATATATCAAACACAAAAATACGACTCAACGATGATACGAAACGAAACACAGCAGTTTTCCAGACACGTACAGAAAAACGACGTTTCGGGAACTGGACTCTGCCCCAGTCTTCAGGCAAAGACAACTCAGGGAACACGAGTGCAACTGATCTACTAGGTCTGCTGTGTTTTGTTTTGTCTCATCGTTGTGGCGTATTTTTGTGTTCCATTCACTGTGTGTTCTCTTGTCAAAGCAGGTCTAAAATCTGTGCTGTCTAACCTTGCTGGTGTCTGATTTCTTCTATCTTTCTTTTGCTTTCCTTAATTTAAATAAATCCGTTCCCATTTATGTGTATCCTGTTGAATAATGCAAGCTTTGCTTGTTTATGTTTTCCTATTCTCGGTTTTATTTGCCAGACATCTGCATTGCAATGGAGTAGCCTGTGTCTAGAGGTGATGGTATAGTATAGCAAAAAAAATATTGTTGCCGAAACATCCTTGAAACTGCTGCAGTTTCCTGCAACATGTATGACTATGGTTGATATACCAACGAATGACAACACGTATCTGTTTGCAGACCAACAACAGACATAAAATATGATATAGCCTAAGCGAAATTCTTATTGGCTCTGTCAAATAGGGCAACAACTGCACGTACAGGCAAAAGTCAGAAATATTTTGGTAAGCTGAACACACATTGAAACCCAGCAGTGTGTCAAACATTCCCCACGATAAATCATCATCCCTAATGTATGACTAAAAAACTACACCCAATCATACACTCCCGGTGCACAGATCTTTCAAGGACAATTTTCGTGACGCCTATTCTGACGTTAGTTTAAGGCTCGGTTTAATTCGTCATATTGAGCTCTTTTTCACATATTTGGAATTCTAAGAAGAATAATGTTAAATATGCGATTATACATCAAATTCTATTTAGATTTCGCTACAGAACAGACCTTGCGACTTAGCTGTTAACATATAATTACGCCGCAATCTGTGTAGCCTACTTTGAACATCTTCGACGCGGATAAGTGTCATGTAGTTTAACGTGGAAGTTATGAGTCTTGGTACATGCTCATTGGTCGGTAGCGCGTCGTATGACGGGACGACCCTTGCGGTGTTCCGGGACGACCACACCGACCCAGCTGACACTGGTGGCAGTATTATGTGTGTGTGAGAGAGACAGAGAGAGAGAGAGAGGAGGGAAATGGAGGTTGGCAGGAGTGGAAGGTAGGTCGAGCAGGACTTGTACATCGCGTGTGTGTGCGGCTTCTCGGGATAGCACCGCCGACCTTGAAACTTCTTCGGCCGACGTCACCTCGTCCTCTGTGACAGTCTTTCCGCGGCTGGCTTGCCCGCGTTCCAAATACATCTTAGTGCTCATGCCTCCATTAAGGCCATGATCTTTCATTTTATTTCAAACAATTGCAAATAACACAAATATTTTTAACCAAATGCTTTGAAAAAATGTGAGACTGTGTAGAGTCATGTGATACACAATATTGCCAGAGAGTTTTTTTTAAAACGATGTACTGTTTGCTAGTTAAAAATAATTTTGCTTCATTTTGGCTTATTTTGACAACAAAATACGTGATATTTCAGGGGTAAAAATCTAAAAATCCGTTTGGTGTATTGCAACAGAAAATTTCATGCACAAACGATGATATATAGCCTAAGTGTTAAACTTGCCAGAATGAATTTTTGATATATGTATTAATTTGCGTTACAATTTTTTCGAAACCACTGCAAATCTGAAGAGTGAGGCCTTAATACTCACCTCCAGAAGTTTGGATTCTTAGTTTTGCTGCGTAGCCTACTGTACAGCCTACAGAAATTGCTCTTTGCGTAGCACTTTGGATTGCGTATTACAATGTACTTGAATCATATGTCATTTGAGAAACTACATAAATCAATTTTCTACCAAAATGTGTTGTGGTTGTTGTAATTTCGTACAGAGGTTAATATAAGTAGGTTATTATTAAACCACGTGTAGCAAGATACTGAAAGATGATTTCATTTGAAAATCACCAAATTACATTTCAGAAACGCCATATTTCATTGATTACCTTTGTACAGAATTATTACACCTTTTAGTAATTTTGGTAGGAAATTGACTTACGTTGTTTTTCAAATTACTGATTCGGTTTGTAAAATCTTTTTGGCGAAATTATTAAAAAAACAAGAGTAAACGCTACGTTAGACTAGATCCTCATCGTTTGTCGTCAAAGAGAAAGAAACCAGTGAAAATAGTTTTTAAAAGAATTGCATTTTTGGGTACCAGCGCTTAAGGAAAACGTACCTACATCGTGTCATTTGTAAGCTTAGTTCAGTCCTATGGCGTTATAGATAGGTTCAGTAATTTAGTAATAGCATGCTATTATATATGTAGTGTATGTACCTTGTGTGCTGTTGGAGTACAACAAACACGATCAGGAGCTCTAAGGACGATTCTTGCTTGCTCAACATACGCCTCATCGCCTGTAAGCGCAGAGCGCTCAGCTGCCGCCTGTCTTCCACTTCAGAACTTCCTTTAACACTGGGCAGGTTAAATTGCTAACATATTTACAGACGGGAGTCAGGACACTTTTGATCATATCTGGTTTAAGTAGCCGGATTATATATATTTTTATTTTAAAGCACGTGTACGTTAGTGTAAGTGGCCTCCCTAGATAGGATGCGTGTATGTGTGTGAGGCAGGAGCAGTAAGGTTGCGTTGACCGACGTATATAATACAGTATCGTCTCTCCGTTCAAGCCACTCAGCTCTCGTGCATTATAATTTTTCCCATGTAACTTTAAGCTGCAAAAAGCTTTATTTTATTTGTGGGCAACGCAGTTCAAAGTCAAACTCTTGTTTCTATTCTTGTGTTTTTGAATCCGGTTGTTGTTTTTCTAGATACGGCAGACTGGAAAAGCCATTTTTGGTCATTTTGAGAGGCACGCAAATGACGTTTCTATACAGGGTGTATATTAATTCATGATACAACGCTTGAGGGCAGGTAGTACGAGCCAAAACAAGCACTTTTTAACTATAAACCCGTAGGCGGAAATGTACCGTCTTCGTAGGGGAGCGCAATGAAAACTCAGCTTAGGCAACCCCGCCGCACACCACCTGCTGACACGCTGTAGAGTGGAGTGTGCGCAGCAAG
>PNEQ01066382.1:10174-24978 GCA_003012365.1 Medauroidea extradentata | reverse complement strand
TCCATTGATTTTTATATAGCGATGTGATTTTGTTTAAGAGTGATGCTAACTCAAATACCTGAAAAGAAATTTCACGAAATTTCGAAATTCCCCACCTAAGGACGTGAAAAGGGGTGAAAAATGATGAAATGTGTTTTTAATTAATCTTAGACATATCTTGCACACAACGGGCTATTGTCGTGTTCTTCACGTCCAAGAGACACCAGTTAAGTATTCTAAAATATGATTCAAGGGTTTTTCGAGATTGTCTCTCTTAGGAGGTGAATAGACATGTAATGCGTTTTAAATAATTCCTCAATATCTATCGAACCAGACGAGATATACAGTTAATTTTTGTTTCAGTATGAGGATTACAAAAATAATCGCAAAATTGTTTTTAGAATTTTTTCGAAATTCGAACTTTCAGTATTGTGCAGGGGTCATTCGTGTTTTTTAATATATGATCGAATTTGATTGGACTGAACGGGCTACCGTCATGATTGGCACATCAATAGGATACTTATACAAATGTCTAAGATGTGAAATTAAAATATTTTGAAACCCTACAGCCAAAAGGGTAAAAATGCGCAAAGTTTGTTTTCCATCAACACATTATATCTATCTAACCATAGTAGAGCTATTGAGGTGTTGTTCGCTCAGAGTGATGCTTACATAAGTATTTAAAAAATTACATGTGAGTTTTTTACTTTATGAGATAACTTGATTGTTAAGAATAAAACTAAGTTTGAAAACTTTTAAAGCAGACTATCCGAAATGCAAATACGACCAGAGAGAAATTAATTATACAGTAGTTCACGATACAAAAACATATCGATACGTGATATTGTGCAAGCTCTATGAGTCCAGGACACGAATATTTTCTTTTTTAGTTTAAATTTATTTCATGAATTATTTCAACGACATGGCGCAGTTGTTTGTAGCTCAGGTCTACATTCCGGGAGGTTCTCGTCTCGAATTCCGTTAAAAGCTGCGTGCAAACGTTCAATTCTGACACACAGAAACTGCAAAACAGATCGAATTAGTGCAATTTGCATGTAGTCGTTTAAAAGGGGTAAAATGGATTATGCAGTTCACTTTCGACTTAGGTCCCTCGACATCATCAGCTCGCATATATGTATATATATATATATATATATATATATATATATATATATATATAATTGAGGGCACCGTCACCAATGGTTATACACAGAGTAAATCAGACGTTTTTCGTTCAATTAACATCTTACATTTAAGAGTCTGTAACAACTACACAACGTCAACTTTGCAGTGATATAAATAAAGCCCAGGCGAAGTCGCTGTTAGTGGCAGGGACAAACTTAAGGCTGCTTTTCGCGTGGACAGCTATAGCTACTTATCCTGCTGCAGAATTAGTTCAACTAGCCGCTTGGACATTCTAACACTTGATGACTGAAGTACCAATCTTGTGTACAAAGAGGTTTTTTTCAATTAAAGTAAATACTCTCTGTTATGAATAATACTCGCGAGCAAAGCCGCGGGGGACTGCTTGTTTACTTATAAATTTCAGTATCCTTTTCTATGAGTAAGCGTTACGTAAAATAATAACTTCGTTCGTAGTTTCAGTTTTTTTTTCAAACATCAAAATCCTCTCAAACGTAGTTTAATAACGAATGTGCAGTGCTGTTATGTAATACACAAGCAGTCCGCCAGTGTCTTTTTATGTGTTTATTACCTGTAGCAGCAGATTATTATTTTATCTAAAACACCTCTTTGCACAGCAGATTAGTAGTTCAGCCGTTAAGTGTTAAGGATAACCAAGATGTTAGTTGAGCTTACTCTGCAGCAAAGCCATGTAGTTATAGCTGCCCACACAACGTCTACACGTACCACTTTGACTGTCCGTGTGTCTTATTTGAAGTCAAACAAACACAGACCTCAGGGGAATTTTAGTCTCTTTCATGTGAAAGGATAATCGGATGGTACACTAAAAGAAAAATATTGTATCAAGTCTTCCCTGCAAAATTATTTTGTAGTAGCTACAAAATAATTAAGTGGTAATCACTAAATAAATTGTGCAGGGTGAATATCCAGAAAATATTTTGTAACTGCCACAAAATATTTTTTTCCGTGTGTAAGTAGCGTAAGTGGCATAAAAACTAATCTACCCCGAGCACAACCAGTAACAACTGTGGCCTTAATTAATTAATTTTTTTTTTTCGAATCCTTCATGTGGAGCTTAGCTTCTGGCGGATTAATGTTTCACAGTAACTGTACTTGTGCGCATACTTTGAGTTTTATCTTATGACATGTGGTCAGATGCTGTCGAGGTATCCTACTTCGGAGAGTAGTCGACTGCATAATTTACTTGCAAACGATGGAAGGCTACCTAATCCATTTATGCGCCTTCCAACAACTTCATACAAATGTCACTAATTTCATTAAACATTTTATTTCTTGGGTGTTTAGAACTGCACATTTTTTCAGCCATACATGGAAATAAAGTCAAAACGTTTTGCATCGCAGATGAGAGCTTCAAACAACTGCATCACATAGCGTCGATATTTTTAGTAAGATTATACAGTAAATTAAATATTCATTCTCTATTCACGCAGATGTAGTACGATAATACACATCTATGAAATTGCAGCATGTAAATTCTAAAATGAGTCTTTCTTGGTTTTTTTAAAACTTAACTGAACCTAAGTTATCGCATGCAGAAATGTTGTTTTGTAGTTCGTCTGTCCTTAGAAGTGTGATATATGAGGAACGGAGCTCACACAACACAACATCGTCATAAAATATCCCTTAGACGTAGGTGCGGGATAATATATATCAGTAACCACCCGGGAAATTCAAATGCACATTACTGTACCTCCAGACATTCGCCTGATAACCTAAATGTGGATAATCATTTATTAATGTAGTTACACGTCTTATGGATATTTAAGTAGCAATGTACAAATGAAGAACACATTTAAAATATGTTTATAGAATTTCTATTTATGCTATATGCTTTACAAATATAGTTCGGATATCCATATAACATCCATTAAATTAACAAATTTCTATAAACATATATCTTATTAACATCGAAATTCGGAAAACAAAATATTTACAGTTTAGTTACATACTTTTGCAGGTTTGAAAATTCCAATGAACGCTGTAACATGTACAATACATTTTTATATAATTTAACTGAAATCAGGCTGGCCTAAGTAGCGTAGTCGGTTGGTCACTAGTCTACGCAGCGAGAGGTTCAGGATTGAAATCCGGGCTCGGGAATGATATGTTGTCACTTCACCTCAGTTCACACTCATTTAGGCCGCGTAGTTAAAGTATCGTAAAGCTGTCTCACCTCATATCACTTTTAAATTTAATCACGTTGGTAACAACCCGTTTCAGAAGAGAGTCAAATTTTTGTGCCTGTAGCAATAACAAATTACGAACATGGAATTTCGTAATATTTTCAAAGATTTCGTAGGAACATTAGCTGCTCATTGAGGGCTGTGCGAATTTAAACAAATATTGTATGCTCTTTTTTTCTCAATATTGTTAATTTACCAGGCACAGAAATAGATTCTGGCCAGTTTTGCGATATTTTCACTAGATCTTCGGATTTTGTATGACTATCTTACTGGCCAAATTTTAAAATTAGGATAAGTCTGAAAGCCGGAGTTTCTAATGATATCTGGTGACTTAATGGGAAATAGTCAAATGTTATTTTCTGTCACTTTTTTATGTCAGTTTCCTTATGAAATATTTTTTTAATATAAATGCCAAATGTTTTGAATTGACCAATTCACCAACAAATAGTAATAATAATTAAATTGACTTTTTGCTGATACTGCTAAATAAAACTATTATACTGTATGCACATTTTCGTTGAACAGTAGAAATTAAATAACATCCCCTCCCCAAAAATAATGACATTATAGAGCTGTTTCCTCATTGCACTTCCTTTTACCTGCATGCAAATAACTACATAATACAGTTATTTTTTTAATACGTGTAATACATACAATATTTATAACACTTGGTAAACAGGATGAGTCCTTCAAATGTCTCAGTGGCAAACACGTGCAAAAAGTGATAGTCTGAAGCAGTATTGTCCAGTACAACAACACCTTGCATGTGAGAGTCCAATGTCATCTCATTATGTAGACTTCGTAGAACCGATTTAAATGCCCTTTACATATTCATATCCCACGTAAAAACATGTTTATACACATAAAGAGCTCACCAGTAAAATGGTGATATACACGTTATTGGTCTCCTGTGTTGATTTGTGTGGCCATATTCACGGCTATAGTCCATCCCACAAACGTATGGGCGTTTGATATGCCAGTTAAGAAATACATTTAAATATTGTACTGCTACGAAGCAATAAATTACTGAGTAAGGAAACGAAGGTAAGCAGATGCTAGCAGCATATAAACCGTGTCAACCAACTGGCAATGCACAACGCACCACAAAGAGCTATACCAGAAGATACGTCAGAAATGTGTACGCGTACGTGTGATGAACTATACCAACAACACTATAGGCTCTCTACACCTCGCTGATAAACACTGTCACCTCACCTCATCTCCTACGACACTAATAACGACGCTTGTATAAAGTGCTGTAGTATTTAAAGTCAAGTTAATTATTTCGGCCGCTCTTAGCCAACGAATCACTGTACAGTTTACAAGACTGTATTAACAAATGCAATTTTGTAGCCTGTTACAGGAAATGTTATAGAAAACGCTGAAGTAATATTATACTCCTTTGGAATACGAACAGTAAATACTTTGTAACTTAAAGTAAAGAATAATTTGAAACGTATCTGCCCAACGAAAATTTGTAGCATAACGGACAGTTATTTGAAATATACAAGAAAAGCTTGGACGGATACAGATAAAGTAATATTTTCATATCCACAGAGTAACAAACAAATATTGCATACATTCGTTTCCTAAGTCATTTGAAATATTAGAGAACTTTTTAAAATTGTTCTTGTAGCACCGACTTGTATTTTACAGGCCCTTTCTTATTACAAGCACAAAATATTAAACAGTATGTGCATAATTTTAAATTGATTAAACCTTCAGAGGAACAATATTTTCGACTATGTCAACATTCTTCGAAAACAGAGATATTTTCGTGGTACTTTATCATGTGTATGTTCGATTAGATATTTCAAACAGTTAAATGTTTTATGGTTTTACATATAATAAGCTCTGAGTTCAATGCATTATGCGACTACCTTACAGGACTTTGCATTGTTGGTAAACAAAAATCCAGCAGGTAGTGTATAAATACCAACATATACTGCAACAAATCATTAGTTGCCGATGCCCTGTGCATGCACAGAATTATGTTTAAGGTTATATGAAAGATTTTTTTTACAGACCAGCGACACGTCAATAATTTTGGGTAGACAAATACCATATTTAAAAATTACATTGATTACTATTATTAGCGAAAGAGAATTATTATATCTCAGATGACTTTAATCACAATGAAACACTGTCGTAAATCGATGAACGCACATTAAGTTCTTCTGCAGGAGAAGGTGAACAGGAAATTATCATTCATTTGACATAACATACATGTTTACCAAAAAGTAACAATCAAAAATGGGAAATCGCTTCCATTACGAAAAAAAAAATATGACATACATTATTCAAATATTGGAGATATTTGAATGCAATTATGTTTAAACGATTCTCTCTTATTAACGTGCATAGAAATCAAATAATCTACATTAACCACAAAATTCTTACAATACACTGAACATTTATTCAATCAAGCAATGCATACATCAGTGCGTAAAATTTACAATTCAGAATACGATAAGTTTTCCAAACCAGATGTTTAGAAACATCTTCATCTTTCCGTGATCTACAAATATCACAAATTTTTTTCATTACGAAATATACATAAATAAATATTTACATAAATGACACATATTTGATCATGTTTCTTCAAGCACATAAAAATTATATTTACTTTGCATATTGATGAACAAGACTAACGACAATGTAAACATTTTAGTTAATAAATTAATTTATTTATAAAATAAGATAACAATGAATATAGGCAACACTTCCCTTTCAAAATAGTTGTCATGTTACCGATAGTAATAACAATTATTCTGTAATTTTTGGAATTCAAGTGCCGTTTATAGTATTAAAATTTGTCTTTCAGGACTAGCTTGTTTGTTTACCTGCAAAAATTTTAGTGTCATGCAAATTTTGTAATGAATGAATTCTTACTCTTTAACGGCTTCAGAATGATAATTGGTATCAAATGCTTCAACTGTCATACCATTTCTTCTGTATTTCAACCCTACAGTGTAAAATAAATAAGCATGTATGTAAACTGAAATGTACATAAAAAAAACAATAAATAAAAACTACACTGCCAAATAATCGAGTTTCTCATACGTGGGTGTCGTTTTTTTTATTTTTAGTATCGTTCATACATTTCGAGGCATAAGAGCGCTATGTTGGTATATTCATATTTTTACTATACATATTTTTATTTTGCAGTATCGTCACGAGTTTTTAACTAATATATGTGGCTGTTTAGAGCTTTGTTGTCTGGTCAGCTAGGCGTTAGGTTGGGCTCAGAATTGATGAAATAACAGTAAGCATAGAACATAGATTGTGCGCACAAGAACGGATATCCATGTATTCGAGCATATTAATTCACAACTGATAAAATCGGTCGTGTGCACGACCTGACATATCAAACGGCAATACTTCATTTCTTGTGCGGTATCACAGGACAGCAACTCATCAGAGCAAAGGATTTTCCGAATGTACGCCATGGTTTAACCTAAACAATACCTGCGGGGAAAGCAACACCGTAATAATATATTTGACTGTTTAAAACTATGTTGCTATTATATAAATAATATTTTACACATTGCAATTTATTGGATCTTTGTTTCAATGCTTCCTAATATCTCCCAATGAGATTGCACTTCACATACACAGAAATGGCCTTCAGATGTATTTCATAGAACAGCGAATGCTTCAGGTTCATCGTAAAACGTCATTGGGTGAAACCTACAGTAAGAATACGATTGAGAATTAATCTTGTACATGGATTCTGGCATGCAACATTTCTACTGATATGTTATAATCCAGCGCTTATGTTTTTGATAGTGAGTCAAACGTTAGTCGTAGACTGTGTCAATTGTTGTCATCCAAACTCGAACACATGGTTTCAGGTTGGACTACATCGGTTCAAATACTGACCGGGTCATCATAGAAGCGCTGAGAGGCAACAACATGTGCATTGAGCGATTCAAATCTTGAATTTGTTTCTTTATAACTAAATATCGACGGTCCATTTTATGTAGTAGCCTACTGAATCTGATTAAATTATAGTTGTTGCGAGCCGGAGGTAGCTTGCAGAGAACCAGTGTAAGTACCCGCTGGATTCACTGATATCATAACGGTTATTTAAATGACTGGACTAACACAGCTTGACGGTGGTTTTTTCAAAGGACTTTTGCTAGATCCTACTTATACCGCTATGAATAACTGTTAGTTGGGTAAATTTGCGTCTTGAGGAATTTCGCTGATTGATAACACTAAGTCAGCAGTATATCTAAAGAAAAAAGTACGTACTGCCACACATCGCTCATGACTCAGTCAGCTGTATATCTAAAGAAAAAGTACGTACCGCCACGTGCCACTCATGATTGATTAAGTCAGGAGTATATCTAAAGAAAAAAGTACGTACTGCCACACATCGCTCATGATTGATAATACTAATTCAGCAGTATATCTAAATAAAAAAGTACGTACTGCCACACGTCGCTCATGACTCAGTCAGCTGTATATCTAAAGAAAAAGTACGTACCGCCACGTGCCACTCATGATTGATTAAGTCAGCAGTATATCTAAAGAAAAAAGTACGTACTGCCACACATCGCTCATGATTGATAATACTAATTCAGCAGTATATCTAAATAAAAAAGTACGTACTGCCACACGTCGCTCATGACTCAGTCAGCTGTATATCTAAAGAAAAAGTACGTACCGCCACGTGCCACTCATGATTGATTAAGTCAGGAGTAAATCTAAAGCAAAAAGCACGTTTCGCAACGAGCAACTCACTAAAGCGGAGAAACATGGTGGAAATTGAACCGTTAAGTGCAAGACCTGGACATACGGTTACAAGCAATTAATATAACTGAATTATGTGCAATTCGACATTGTGCCCTGGTAAAACGTCAACAGCTCTCTTCTCGCTCACATTTGCTTCCCCTTGACATTTCTACGTCGTAAGTGAAAGGTATCCGGTGTCCAGCAGCCCTAGAGAACACTTTCCAGCCAATGAGAACGCAGAACTCTTTAATTTCGCCCCTAGTATTCCGAACATAGCGCTACACTTCACCATTGTTTGATAGTTTATTCGTTCTTATCATTCACCTGTTGTTATTAGTCAGTTACAGTTAAAAGAACTCTCCTTAAGGAATTTTACAAAGTGTGTCAGCTAAAATAACACACGGATAACTAATCAAAGTAACGGCAGTAACCCTCAATGCCAGTTTACAGATATGCTGCGCGCCGAGGGAAGAGACGTGGAAAGAAGGTGGGGTTGCCGGACATGCCCAGACCTCTTATTACATCTCTCCTGGCTTCAAGACACTTGGTACTGGCGTTATATTGCTTAGTTGTTTTAAACTACTTACATTTAATCCTACCACTTAAAAAACGTACAATACGTTTTACCGACGTGTGATGCCGGTTGACATCCGACACGAAGTTATCTACTTTAACAACTGCCTTTCCTTATGTTATAAAATTGCTAATACTTATACATATAATTAAGTACGTGCTACAATATCACAATTTAGTATGTCATAAATCCTATTATCACGAAATAAGTAACAGTGTTAATGGCAAAATGTTGATAGCAGAGATGATGCCAACAAAGCGTGCACTAAGGTAAAATATGTCTGGCAATGCCGCAACAAATTCGCTAAGAATATTACGGTAAACACATCATACAAGCACAGTTAAAATATAAATAAAAATTATTAATAATAAAGTTACTAATACTCACTACTTTTAGCATCTCAACGAAAAGTTTTTTTTATAGTCGCATAGCTACATATTATTTTTGTAATGTTTCGCAAAGTCATATTACATTTTATTTTTTTACGTGTAATATTTTGGAATTTATTTGAATTTTGAAGCACAGCAGAACATATTAAACGAATTCGGTTTTCAAATATTGAAGGCTATTATTGTCTTATATTTATGTAGCATGTGTTGATACAGGTATAGCTTTTAAAGACAAACTTATTTACCTTAAAATTCACGCATGGCTGTAGGAATTCCTGCGTAAGGTCTAACACAGAGCACGGCAATATACCTACTATGTGTAATTATAATTTGTCATGAATTATGAGTTGCATTTTATCAACGACGAGGAGCCTACAACTAACGGCATTGAACATCCCTGTTTGTGTTTATCTCTCTGTTTCTCCTTATGCTATCATTCTACTTCTGAAACTTTTCCACTTATTACTAGCTTTTGTCTTCATTTAATACATCTAAGTAGCAGTTCTTAAACCCAATATATATATATATATATATATATATATATATATATATATTTCTACAAAAACCAACACCAACATCCTTTATTTACTAAACAAACAAATAAACAAACAAATATTTAAATTAAAATCCACATTGTACTACTTTACTGCGCATAGTTTCCAGAAATTATTCCAGCTGAATGGTAAAGACTTTTAATAAAGTTTATTATGTTTTATTGCATTTTAAATACCTTTTTCAGTTAAATTCTCAAATAAATTTTTCCAAAAATAAATGGATTTTATTTACTATCAGCAAATATTATTTATTATAGAAACATGTTCATAACTTTATTTCAAAGATTTTTGAAGACAATATTTTTGTTTAAATATTTCATTCATTACTTTCTCGACCCTTTTCGTGGCGGTAAAAATAGTTTAATACATGTTAATACATTATAGTAGAGAGATAATTATCACACAGGGCCATTTAAATAGGATATAACATAGTAAATAACACATTTTTGTAGCAATATTAATAGCATAAAAAATATAACTAATTGAAAATTATGTGTTTGCCGCGTTGATGTTTTACAATTCTTAACATGTTCGCAGCGATTGTTGCTAATAATATTATTACTATTTTCTGTTCTTTATATGTTCATCTGTACTTGTAACATATATCCTTCGTAATATTCATAGCGAATTTATTGCGACACTTCTAAAAATCGTGTGCCATAGTGCAGGATTTTTTGCCGTCATCTATACTATTATCATTTACGAATAGAATTTAGAGAAGTAAGTGAAAAACATAGAAAAACGTTGAAAGAACGCCTACGCTTATGAACATGGTACATTTAAAGCGCTGAACATGTCTTGTCGGAAGTGTATTTTCTATTCCTGTACAAGTAATTTAGGCCAATGTTTTTTCGGTGGTGTTTGCCACAAAAAACCTCTTTTTTACATTGTAAGAAATCCATAGTAAAAATTAAAATATTAAATACTGTGTACATAAACCGAAAGAGAAGTTGCGGTCAGGTCGCTATCAGTCCACACTTAGATGAGATAGTCTTATCCTTATACCTGACAACAAAATAATAGCGACGTACGAAATTCTGCGACACGGGCTTAACAAATTTAGTACAGAGTTTCCACTTTCTTTCGTCCTCTGATACACACATCTATCTCGAAAATAAAAAACGTTCCCCTCCCTAATTATATTTTGCCATTCATTATCTTTCTATCAGTAGCGAACAGTATGCTGCAAACAAATGTTTTATTTAGAAATTTAACGTATATCATCTTTGGCAGGTCAGTTCATAAATGGAATGTAAACATTTTGAACTCAAATTAATAATTGTTTTCGATTTCGAAAGTGCACGATTTACCACGCATATACTTATAACTTATTTATTACATGTTATGACATAAAATATTCTTTACAATTTTGTTACGTATTCTGCAAAACCCACTAAAAGGAAAACAGTAAATAATATTTTCTTTCGACAATGTCGACTTTTTATTGGTTTGGTCCCTAAAATTATTCGGCGGCTATACATGGAGTTTCAGAGATAAAGGTTGATAAGTGTAAGATTGATGGTAGGTACTTTGCATATAAAACATGTTTCATTCGCATATTTCACTTTCTACCACTGGCCAGACCATAGGGACTGGTTAAATACGTCGCATTGCTGTTGAGAAATGTGTGTGAACTACGGCGTTCGCCATTTTGCCAAAGGCATTTGTTACGTGTGTTTTTACGAGAATAATACATTTTATAACGGCACGTTACGATCTTCGTGCACAGTTCTCATTTATCTTAATTTAATATGCACGGATTGTATAAATTCTCAGCACACAATGTAAGGGCTTGTAGCATAATCCATGAAATATAGGTTCTGAAAAGGAACTTATATGCGGAAACATTTAGATTTCCCTCGACGAACAGATCACCACCACGTCATCCACTTCTCGTACACACTGTACGTTATTATTCTTCTGGATCCACTTACAAGTTGGGCTCGATGTGACGATGTGGTATACACGATCATGAATACCTTGAAGTTCATAACTCGCCTCAGCTATAACCTGATATGACGTTGTGGTCTCGTAAATCAAGCCCATTATGTGGCCTCACAGGAAGTAGCCGAGCGGAGTTAAGTCGGGTGAATGTGCAGGCCAAATGACCAGGTTACCCAAAACTATCCACCAGTGATCGAATCCTTGACAAATATGACCTCAGACAGCAAGAGAAAAAATATTTGGTGGGATATGGGGCTATAACCACATGTTTGAACTAAACGCACTTGCAGTGACATAACCTCCTAGAACAAAGGCAGTACTCGTTCAGGGAAAGTCTATTACACTAAAGTACTAACATTGTGTAATGGGAATTAAGACACATTACGTACAATAGGATATGGTGAACCCTACTTCGAGCCACGAACATTAACCGAATTAGCCGTAGTACCATCGCCAAACGGCGTGTAGAAATATATTGTTGCGTATCTGTTATTTGCGAATCGTACAAAATGTCTGAATTTCGTCTGTGCAAAACGTAAGAACGTTTTCGTGTCAGGCTGCTAGCTATCATCTCCTGGTTATGTTATTTTTCTTAACTTTTTTCGAAGGTAATAATTGATAAAAGTTTTTTTTCGCAATTTTTAAGCAGGTCTACTATACTGCAGGAAATTGAAAGCTTGAGAGAGAGAGAGAGAGAGAGAGAGCGAGAGAGACAGAGGGACAGATATAATTATTTTATCATCATGGTTGCGTAATATAAAACGATAGAGCTGCGATTGAGGCTGGAGGAGACAGATTGACGGCGAATAGATGTAAAACGCGGTTACAGCACATGTTTTTAATGTTGGACTAATTGGTGAAAACAACCGCGTTCATTTTCCAAGCGAACACAGAAGGTTGAATATAAATGAATAAAAGGGAATTGACACATTTATAGAACATTTTTCATATTTGATTTTTATGCCACATTCGTTGTGAATTGTAATTATATATATATTAAAAAACTCTGCTATTCCTCTCATTTATTCTCGTTCAGTAAGGAAACGGGGTGAATGAAAGTAAATGTTCAAATGTGAATGAATTAAAATTTTTGTAAAAATTGCTTGAATTAAAGCTCAATTATAGTTTTAAATAACAAGCCCATTGCTGACAGTAATAACTCAAATGGTTGCTAAATAAAAATCATTGCCAAATTTTATTTTTCCTTTATAAATTAATTTCCTTATAAATAAATGCTTTTAAATATCTCAAAACAGTCGCGCTAAGAGCTAGGGCTAAGAACCTAGATTATCGGCGATATTATACACTAAAAAGACATTAAATAAACGAACAAATAGAAGATGAAAAAGTGTTGAGAGCTCAATAAAATGAGAATTTATAATTTTATGACATTGATAGTGATGAGATTTTTAGTCCCAAACAAACACCTTCAAAATATGTTTTCTTATTCTAGTGAAATGTTTGAAGTGCCGAAGCAAATAAAAACACATAGAAACTATAAAATTGGAAGAGCCTTCCAAATTAGATTACAGGCATTTAATTGTGGAAATAGTTTGAATATTTTGGATCCTATTTACTGTATGGTTTCAGTAAAACCTTTGTTTGTTCAAAGGGTAAAGGAGAGTCTTAACATTTATCGTAATGTAAAAGTGATATGTTGTTTTGTGAACATAAAAGGCAAACTACTGAACGAAGCCAAGACATTTTATTCCAAACAATCAGTTGTACTTAACCAGTGATTTAGACTTAAGACAATTCTATCTAGTTGGAAAGATACAAATAATTGTACGAATGTGAGAATTTGTATCTAACCTTCGCGAAGGATCTGATCTGATCGGGTTTTAGACAGAATCATTGGAATGAAATTATCTATATAATATGCATTCCCCTCACGCAGCATCCTATGTAGACCTACCTGACGACACATAAATTAAAATGTTCGTGTTAATATTAAAAATAATAAGTAAAACTGTTTCCTTTGATCATAAACATCTGCCTTAAAGCAAAAAGTGTGGAATCCAAAGCTAAAAGGACCCTACAACATTTCGTAAAAGAACTTGATAAAAAAAACACTCACAAATAAAAAAAAAGAGTAATAATACTAGTTAAATTGGATAATATCAAAAAATTGCATGTGAAATAACAAGTGATAAGTACACACATTATCCGTCAAAGTCTACAAAAAATCCTGAGACCCAAATTAATTTGCTTTATATAAAAGGTAATGAAGAGTTACAATCATGTGCGATCAAATATCAGAATAATACACCTTATTGTTGGATTAAAGACATATTTCGATTATTTTCTGCTCAGAAAACAATAAACATCATAAGAATTTTACATTTTATATGTGCTTACATTTAAGTTCTAAAGAAAATCTAGATAAACACGAAGAAAATAGTTTAACCAACAAACCAGTTAGAATTGAACTTTCAGAAGAGGGCGGGAAAAAAATTAAAAATTGTCAACACACTACGAAGGTAACACACTGTCATATGTGCAGTTTTTGATACTCTACCAAAATATATTAGTTTGCAAACAAGATCCAAATGCATACAGAAATATAAATTTATGAGAAAATATGGAGAGCTAACGGAAGAAGATATTAATTCTGGTTTGTATGAAGAAATATTGCGAGTAAGATACCATCCAAAAGATCAACAAATCAACAATGTTGAAATAAAATTGAAACGTTTGACATATAAAACAAAATACCCCAAAAATGAAGCTTCTGGTTTTTGTTACTATTGTAAATATATTTATGGTATTTTTAAATTACCATTTGGTTACGGAGGTCATGCAGAATTCCACAGAAAGTTTGGTGAATTAATTAAAAAAGAAGTTGAAGAAATTGGTTCTCGATGTTTAAAATTTGAACCCATGAAAACTTAACGCCACAAGAACACTCTTTGTATTCAAAATCTAAAACATGTTCATTATGTAAATGGTGATATACAGATAAAAATAGAATAGTACATTATCATGGTAATTTAACTGGCCATTACATATCTCTTTTAAGCAATAATTGCATCAAGTTACTTCGAAAACTCAAATTTGTACCAATTTGTTTTCACAATCTTGCTGGATATGACGCACACATATTTGTAAAACAAAACTCGGTTATGATGCCACGAAAGTTGATCTGATAACTGATTAAAGAAGAGAAATATATCAGTCAGTAGATAATCAAATAATTTGAAAATATGATATCTAGACACATTCAAATTTATGACATAAATCTTAAATAACATCTTGATCAAAAGATCAAATGAATAAT
>PNEQ01066382.1:0-10074 GCA_003012365.1 Medauroidea extradentata | reverse complement strand
TCAAGTTTATGTACATGCAAAATAAGTCTCACAAGGATTTGATATTCAAAATCTATGCGAGTATTATTATGTGTATATCAAAACCGATGTTTTGTTAGAAGCAGTTGTATAAGAACATTTTTTAGAAACATTTATAAAAGCATATTAATTATATTCCATGTGGAATTTTATTGCCCAAGGATTACCATGGGATGCAAAGCTAAAAATGACTAAAATTTAATTAGGTTTACTACACGATTACAAGATGATTCTATTGATTGAAACATAGATTTGGGGTGGCTTAACCTAAGGTACTTAAATATACGTGAACGCAAACAGTACTTATTTAGAAAGCTAAGATTCTAAAAACGAAGCCAACTTCTAAAAACACTTTGATGAAAACAATTCATATAGAAACGCAATGTTCCAATATCTACCAAACAGGAGACTTTCAGTTTGTTGTTGATGATTTAGATGAAATTACTGAGAAAGATGTGACTAATATATAAAATGATTTTAAATATGGATACATTTTTGAAGTTGATTTTGAACATCTAAGAGAATTACGTGATTTACATAAATATTTCCCACTACCTCCTGAAAATAAACATTTACCAGGTACAAAAGAAACAACAGACTAGCAACATGACCTAAAATAAAAAGTATGTAATCCATTATAGAAATATTAAACAATATCTCGCTCTTGTTATAAAAGTCAACAAGATTAATCCTGCTATAATGTTTTAACAATCAGATTGGTTAAAGAAATAGAATGATTTTAATACAGAAATGGGAAAAAAGTTACTAAGGACATTGCAAATAATTTTTACAAGTATGAACGATACTGTTTTCGAAAAAAAAAAAAAAAAAAAAGAATGGACAATATAAAGAACAGAGTTGACATTCAATGTGTAAATAATATAGATAAATCAGAAAATTAAACCAAAATATGGAAATAATTTTGAAATATGCTACAGGGACATATTTATTTATAATATAAATGCTAAAGATGTGTATGCAAATATGAAAACTGTGATTGATCAGTCTGATACAAGTGACTTCCCCGAAAGTATTAGATACAATATTTACCTCGAGTAAACAAAAAGTAGGTACTTCGTAAGATGAAAAATGAATGTTGTGAAAATGTTTAAGAAGAAATTTTTTGATTGAGATCTAAAATATGTGCATTTAGAGTTGCTGGGAAAAAAGAAAAAAATCTAAGGGGGTTTAGATTTAACTATTTGAGAAGATAATTTTCTTAGAAGACTGTAAACATTGTTGGTTTGATAACAAAGAAGAATATCGAACAATAAATCTATTGGTACTATTAAAGTGAATAAAACTGTGCTGAGCCCATATGATGATAAACGAAAAATGTTGGAAAATGGGGCGTATAATCACCCTGGGGGCACTATGCACTATTGAAGTGAAACTTGCGTTTATGAATACACATAATATTTAAAAAAAAAAATTTTTTTAATATAATCGGCAATGGATTTGTATTATTCTATCTGGTTATGTAATTGTAATTCCAAATATTTCTTTCATAGGTGCTTTTGTAATGTACTTACCATATAAAGAGCATGGTATCTTTTTTAAACATATTAATATTATAAATCATTTTACAATCATAAAAAATGTATGATATAACATACTTCTATATTTATTTCTTGAAAACTTAGAATGTGGCTTATCATATTTTCTAATTATATCTTTAGATAACTCATCAACAGGTGATTTCTAACATAATCAGAAAAATAATACCCCGTTGATGAGATATCTAAAGATAAAACTAGAAAGTATTCGGAGTAATCACTTGAATCAAACTGAACTATCATTGTTTACATGTAATACACATCTTCAACTTTTATGTTTTATATAAATATGTCCATGTTGCGTATTCAATAGTATCTTCATATTTTGGTTTGATAATATTATTATGAATATTATAAATTGTTGATTTCTAAAAATAAAACTAATATACTCATCCCCACATAAATGGGTTTCTTAAACTTAATTTTGATTTTGTTCATGTAAACAGCTGCCATTAAATATTAAATCTTGTTCTCGTTTTGAAATTTGGTTTTGCTACCAATTTTTGAAATTTACCTATATTATCTACAAATCGTACATCAACTCTGTACCTTATATTTTCCATCGTTTTTCCTAAAAGTCTATTGTTCATTACATTAAATGTCTGTCTTAGTTTCTCAACAAGAGTGAGATATTGTTTAAGATTTCTATAATGGAATACCTAAATTTCCTTAATGACCAGTTGGTAGTCTGATGATTCTTTTGTGTCCAGCACAAGTTAATTTTTAGGAGCAAGTGGGAAATCTTTAAGCAAATCATGTAATTCTTTTAAAATACTCTAAATCAACTTAAAAACATATCCATGCATAAATCATTGCGTACATTAATTACATTTTTTTCCAGTAATTTTATCTCAATTTTAAACTACCCAGTAAATGTCATTTTCAACATTGTAGCCCAAGCGTATCACGGTACAATAAAATACATGCAGGATCAAATTCATACGATTTTATACACATTTCTGTGAAATTCTCAAATGCATTGGCAATCAATAAAACTTAAATTTTGATATATATATATATAATACTCTTGCCTAGAATGTGGATATAAAATCTTTCCCAGACTAACTTTGGGTGTTCATTATTTTTTATGACTTATATCGTCATCAATGAATTTATTGTAGAATTAATTTTTATGTGGTAGTTGAGTTTCTTTACATCTATTCTTACTATCCAAGTAATCATAGGAGTAAAACACATTTTTGAGCAATGAAATCTTCTTCATCTGCTGGGAAGAATTTTTAAAGAAAATTCGTTCGATCTTCATGTAAATTTAATTCTTGTTTATTTAAGCTTGTTGCCATAAATTTGAATGTATCTACAAATTTAAATTTTATAAATGTTGTTTGTTTACTAAAGCTGATACATTTTTCTTCATTACTCGGTATCACATCAATTTTCTTGTCATCATAACCAAGCTCTTTTTTTTTTTTTTTACAAATATTTGTGCATTATGTACACGATTGTGAAAATAAATGGGTACAAATTTGGGTTTTCGATGTAACTTGATGCAATTATTGCATAAAGGAGATATCAACTGGCCAGTGAAATGTTCACAATGATGCATTTTTCTATATTTATCTGTACATACATACATACATACACACACACACACACACATATATATATATATATATATATATATATATATATATATATATATATATATATGTATGACATGGTTATTATCGATTTTGAATACAAAGAGTTTTCTTATGCTGTTAAGAGTTTTCATTGGTCCAATTTCTAAATACGAAGAATCAATTATTCAACAACTTTTTGAATTACTTCAACAATCTTTCTATGGGGTTCTGGACCTCGATAAACAACTGGTGGTTTATAACCACCATAATTATTTTTAATATAGTAAAAAAATCCAGAAGCTTCATGTTGTTGGTATTCTGTTGTAGACGGCAAACATTTAAATTTTAGCTCAACAATGTTGAGTTTTCGATCTGTTAAATGGTATATTTCTCGCAATATTTCTTCATATAAACCAGAATCAATGTCTTCTTCCATAAGCTCTCCATATTATTTCATGTATTCATATTTGTTTATACGTTTTAGTTCAGGTTTGCAACGTAATACCTTTTTGTGCAGAGTTTAAAAATCTGCATTAATTAAAAAACGGAACCTTCGTAGTGCGTTTATAATTTTCAAATTTTATTTGTTTTACACCATCTTCTGGACGTTCGACTCTAACTTATTTGTTGGTTGAACAATTTTCTTCAAGTTAATCCAGTTTTTCTTTAGAATTGAAATGTTATACGCACATATCACGTTCAAACATACAGTGTTGATTATTGTTTTATGAGCAGAAAATAATCGCGATGTATCGTTAGTCCAACAAAAATGTGTAAGAGAAGGCATATATGCCTTAACTGCGCCTAATAAAGACGATTTTATTATTATTATTATTATCTTTGATCGCAACGTATTGTAACGTATCATTACCTTTTATATGAAGCAAACTAATGTAAGAATCTAGTTTATTATTTTGTAGGCTTTAGTGGATAATATGTGTACTTATTATCACACGTTCTTTCATATGAACAAACTATAACATGTAGTTAAAACTGTGTTCCGTTTTAGTATATTATCGAATTTAACTTGAAAGTTAATATTTACGCTTGTGAGTTTTTCTTCTATTTCTTTAACAAAAAAATTGAAAGTATCCTGTTATTTTTGGATTCCACACTAAAGGGTTTAAGGCACATGAAACTGAACGGACGCATTTTTATCATTATTTTTAACGTTAACACAAACATTTTAGACTTTATGTCGTCAAGTTCTCTATTAGTTCGATTAGTTGAGATTTAGTAAGAGTAGAATATCCTCGAAAACCTAGGTTCTTTGCCCTAGCTCTCAGCTCTACTACTATTAGGTAACTGAAGGCGTCCATTTGTAAGGAAAAAATCACAAAGAAAAAATATAATTTGACAATGATTTTTATGTAGCTACCATTTGAGATGTTATTATCAGCGATGGGCTTATTTTTTATAATTATAATTATTTTTAAAATCAAGCTATTTTTACAAAAAAATTATCCGTTCTCATTTGTTCATTCTCTTTCATTCACCCTCTGTGCTGACTGAAAATATATGAGGGGAATTACATTTTCTGTGTGTGTGCAGGGTGTTCATAAAAAACACCGACAAACTCCGGCAGGTGATTCCTTGTGAAAAATAAAGCAGGAAATATGTATGACACTTTGTACGTAATCGTGATATTAAAGGAGTAATTCGCATATGAAAATCAAATTTTAAAAATTTGATTTACTCATAAGCCGAACAGTGATCGACGTAAACTGACAAAACTCAGGATATTACTTCAAGACAATAAGGCCGACAAACCAACAGTAAACGTTAGTTGATACATTCTACCCTTGCGAAAATAAAAGGGGTGGCCTCCCTTAAATTGCTGACAACTATTTTATCGTCAGGATAATCCAACATTTAAGAGTGAATTGTTGGGAAATATGAACTTAGTAATAAAAAATGTCCTCTTGTAGCGACTGTCTAGGACGCATAGTTTTCGTGCAAAACGCACGTCAAGTCTTGGCGTGATGAAACACAGCCTAGTGTGTAGGCAACACTGCGTACACGAGTGTCTGGTTTATTCCGCAGCGCCACACAGACGATGGTGGACATTCTCTGTAAATATCACGTACCGTAGCTTAAATATGTCACAAAACCGTAACGAACACTTTGTTCCTAGCTTAATTTTTTTTTTTTTTAATTGTAAGCGTGCAAGTGAAACAATATGAGTATTTATTATGTCCGTTAAATTGCTCAAGAAAGCTCCTACGTTACACAAAGCATTTGCATGTCCGTGTCAGTACGAACGGTTGTCTACAATAATGGAGATTGGTGGGCAGTTTCTTCTCGAATATGTATTACGATTTACGTTAAAATGTGTTGTTTGTTAACATGTGCTATTAATTCTTCAAGTATTAAAACCCACACACCATTAACATAAATTGTTTCAAAGTAGAGTTATAGCCTTAAATGTCACTTAATAGTTTACGTGTTTTCATTTTAGATAACAAAAATATGTACTGCAGTAAACCGTTACGACGTGTAAAATAACACAGTGCTGCACAGCTTGTGTAATACTGGTGTGGCATTTGTTTTCACATGCTTGAATGGTAATTTACATTTTGGAAATGTGCATTGAAGACCAGACAGGTACAACTCTACACTGTAAAAAACTTCCTCGAATGTTTAGGAAGTTATTATCCCAGACGCAGCATGGTACAGTTACCATACTCCCGCCTTGTAAATATGCAAACTTTTGCAGTTGTTACAATACAAGTCTTATTACTTCAGTATACATTTGACTGTTTTATAAAAGTCTAGGAGTGCTACCATGGATGTCTGGGAAACAATTCTACCATTCCTACTACCTTAGCGCTCCTATACGCACGTCTGGTAAATTTACAAACTATTTTTAGAGTGTAGGTTCGCGGGATAGGATAGGTAAAGACAAGGTGTTTGACGTATCACTACTGACAAGAAATCACGTAACTGATATGAGATTCTAATGTTGGAGTTTTTTTTAACCAAACACTTACTCTACAAATTTACAGCAGGGCTGCTTCGGTGCCGTTAAATCCAAAGCGTCCACTCGTTTTGAAGTGGAAGAGCTTAATGGCTTGAGCAGGAGTTTCTCGGCTTTCAAAAGAATTATTTTAAATCTATACAAGTAAAGAGTCAATATCGTAAAATTGCTTCGTAACTTTTTTGCAAATTGGTTTTACTGTGCAATGTAATTTTTCGTGACTAACTGTATGATGAGTATAGCTAATTTATCAATTAAAAGGAAATTTTGTTAATTAACTAATTAGCAACTATTTTCCAGTCTTCTGATTCGACAAAATTAGAGTATGCAGTTTAAATCAGCCATAACAAAGTTACGAAGCGATTTTACGATATTGGCTCCCATTTATGTTTTAAAAAATAACTGTCGCTAAATGCGAAGAAACTCGGGCCCATGCCCTTAAAATTCCAAGTTTTTTTCTCTCTTTGCGTGTTGCACAATTTTCAACACAATTTTCTGGTGGAGAAAAACGTGTATAGGAATGTCACAGTCACGAGTACTTTACAAATTTAAATGACTTGGTGGCTATTTGTTCATCTATTCCTGACGTCAATTGTTAACCTAAATTTCATGACGTTTATGCACAATACCAAAAAGTAAACCATATCCTTCATCATACGCCCGCATATGTTTGAATCGCCAACTAGTTTGTGGTTCGTAGATTTTTATTCATCTTAAAAGTATGTTAGACTGAAACAATAAAAACTAAGACAATTAGAGTTTTCTTTGACAAAGTGGTTTGAAAATTAAATTTTTAATTTCTTACACCTGCAATAAAGTTATTTTTCCTTCTCAATGCAGTATCAGTATTGGTATCGGTAATATCTGACAGTTACTGAAAACAGTATCGACTCCACCACACTTTACAGTAGTGCCACAATTAACGTCATGCTTCGTGCATTGTACCCAAGAGGTATTTATTTCACTTGCACACTTAGCTTTTTTTTAAACACACGAAAACAAATTATGCCAGGAAAAAAGTAGTGGGTACGGTTTCGTGACCTATTTAAGCTACGGTACGTGATATTTACAGCGAATGTCCACCATCGTCTGTATGGCGCTGCGGAATAAACCGGACACTCGTGTACGAAGTGTTGCCTACACACTAGGCTGTGTTTCATCACGCCAAAACTTGACGTGCGTTTTGCACGAAAACTATGCGTCCTAGATAGTCGATACAAGAGAACCTTTTTTATTACTAAGTTCACATTTTCCAACAATTCACTCTTAAATGTTGGACTTTCCTGACGATAAAATAGTTGTCAGCATTTTAAGGGAGGCCACCCCTTTTATATTCGCAAGGGTAGAATGTATCAACTAAAGTTTACTGTTGGTTTGTCGGCCTTATCGTCTTGAAGTAATATCCTGAGATTTGTCAGTTTACGTCGATCACTGTTCGGTTTATGGAGAAATCAAAGTTTTAAAATTTGATTTTCAAATGCGAATTACTCCTTTAATATCACGATTACGTACAAAGTGTCACACATATCTCCGGCTTTATTTTTCACAAGGAATCACCTGCCGGAGTTTGTCGGTGTTTTTGTGAACATCATATATATATATATATAATTACAATTTATAATTAATTTAGCATACAAATCGAATGTCGAAAATTGTATGAATGTGTGTCCCATTCCCTTTTTTCATTTCCTTTCATCCCTTTTTATTTTCTTGGAAAAATAAATACTGTTGCATTCATCAGTTAATCTATACGTTCAACCTTCCGTGTTCGCTTTTCGCTTGGAAAATTAATACGGTTGTTTTCATCAATTAGTTCAATATTAAAATAATGTGCTGAAATCGTAATTTTATATCTACTATGTCGACACTCATTTAGGTTTCTTGCGCGCAGAGGCGACCCTATATCACACACGTATGCATAGTTCATCCCTACTACTCTGGTGCAACTCAGTCTTGGACGCGATAAACTCCTCATCCATATGGAGATGTTATGTTGTTGTCTGGGTTGTACGCACAGTGCGCATCTGAGGCCTACATGTACTGCAAGTCTCACGTTCGTTCCTGCTCTAGACGCCTGCTGTGATCTCACCTACACATAACCTAGTACAACATTCAGCTGTGACCCCGTATTTTCGTGAAGAATTATCAAAGAAAATATAATGCTATAACTGCCTACGGATGTTCTTACCTCAAACTCACAGTATTCACGTCAGTTTTGTCGATATTGGCCGTGAGAGTGTGAGGTTTTTTAAGATTAATGGAGGTCCTGAAATGTGTATACACACGTGGCACGATATTCAAACGCATTTATCTAATTCATTCCACAGTCACGGTCAGTAATAATCTGCCTACACACGGCTTGGCACATTTAGCATATAACAATCTCTCGTGAAACATCTGGTAGATAAACTGGTGAAAAGTTAGCTGGTTTGGTCGACTAGGGAAACCTTCTTAGTGAGGGACATCTGCACACGTGATTGTTGGCGAGATGTGTAACGCAAGTTGCCATGTCTACAACTCAGCAGAACTCGACAGGTGTGGAGTTGACAGAAGCTTTCGTCCTCACGCTCACGTACGAGGTCCTTGTGTTGATTCTCTGTAGAGCCGCCGAGCTGTCGTTGCAGTCAACACCTGCACAAGCACATCACACACATCTCTGTAATGACCTTCTAAACACTAATAAACATGTTGTGCAGTTGGAGACGAAAACAATCGTTCTTAGAAACAAGAAAAGATGTTAGATTCAACAACGGCTTATTTTAAAAACAACTACCGGAATTTATCTGGATTTACAAATATCCAAAATCAGAATGTCTGAACTGGGAACGAACACGAAACTATCGAATGCGAGTCAAGTGTCTTTATCTCTGCACTACTTCGCTCGTAATTTAAAAAGTTAAGTTAACTACGCTCGTCCCTAAAGGAACAAGAAGTTAACAGTATAATTATTAGGTAGAGATGATGGTTTATCGCGGGAAATTTTGACAGTTTGTTGGATTTCAAAGTACGTTCAGCTTACCAAAAGCTCACTGGCTTTCTCCTGTATGTGAATCTGTTACCCTATTTTACTGAGCTAACTGGAATCCCACTGTTGTATTGGCGCCTGTTGTTGGCCTGCAGACAGCAGTGTTGTGACAGATGCATATCACAAACTCGTACATGTTGGGAGAAACTACAGCGTTTTCAACGGTATGTTGGCACAAACAGTTGTTCGCGATATACCATAATCTCGACTGACAAGTTAAGACTACTTGCCCCAACTTGGGTACAAATTATCACTAAAAGTAAAATTGTGTCATATACATCTACAAATACAAATAATAATTTCTTAATTTATCCCAATGATAACATGTAACACAGTAGGAATATCGAAATGTAAACTTGTTTAATAGAAGTAAGGATAGTAAAGTGTATAAATATTAAACTTAGTTCTTACAAATGTTTTCAATTTTATATATCTATTCAGGAATATTCTAAAGTGGTGAATATATATATTACTAAACACAACGTGAACCAACAACTTCTATAAATTCACGTTTATAATTTAATAGTGCATGTGCGGCACAATATTTTATGATATAGGTCCATGGTTTCAAATGTTTTTAGTAGCATGCGCACGCATGCACACAATCCAACACACATACACACATAAACACAGACCCTCGGATAGAAAGGTTAACTCATAAAACTAAATTTTCATTAGAAATGTCATTGCTCAGTACGCTTAGCAATGATCTTTGAAAAAACTGTGCAATGGGAGTGCATGACTGGATTTGTTTGTATGGACATACTCCATTGCGAAATAAATGACTGTCACAAGAAAACTAAAAGTAAAAATAAGACAAGAAAACATAAATAAGCAGAGTATGCTTTAGTCATCAGGATACATACACAACATGAAATTCCAAAACTGGAATCTGGTCAGATAAAACAAGGAAACAAA
>PNEQ01066381.1:9590-33536 GCA_003012365.1 Medauroidea extradentata | reverse complement strand
ATTTTTAATAATAATGGACTAACCCAGGCTCTATTCTGCGTAATTTCATGCTTTCTGTTGTATATGGCACGGTATATTGATTGTAGTATTGTTTCTTTCCCTAAATTCACAAACCATACCTCTCTAAGTTAACATGTTATTTTTTTGTAGTCATGTTTAGGTTCATTTTGGTTAAAATTATTAATAAATTTCACATCTGAATTCTATACTAAATGGTTGTTAAACGTAAGTTTTTTTAGTACGTCACTTCCAGTAGAGTCAACACAACACCTTTACGTATATATATGAAAGTTTTACTATTTTACTCCACACGTAAAAGTGAAAATAAAAATATAAATATCTTTACGAACGTTAATTATTGCCTCTGAAGCGACAGTTCGTAGTAAAACGCATATACAATATAAATGTATGTCACAAATTTCTGGGATAAGATACGTTGTGCCGAATTATCGCAATGAATGAGGAACCTCTGCAGGCATGTTGTGGTTCTGGCGTTGTTTGGTGTACAAGGGAACATTTTATTGAGCGTTTAAGTTAGTGTTACAATTTTCATCTCATTCTTAAGGGAACGATAATTACTTAGTGTTAACAAGATTATATTTACGTGTTTTATATTAACCAGGTTCACCGTAGTTTTTAAGGCCATGATCTGTCATTTATTTCAAACAATTGCAAATTACTCAAATTTTTTTATCCAAATGCTTTGAAAAAAATTTGAGACTATGCACAGTCATACGATACACAATTATGCCAGAGCGTTATTTTTAATAATGTACCGTTTGCTAGCCACAAATTATTTTGCTTCATTTTGGTTTATTTTGACAAGATAGTATGTGATATTTCAAAGGCAAAAATCAAAAATACGTTTAGTGTAGTGGAACAGAAAAATGCAGGTACAAACGATGATGTATGTTTTAAAACTGTAAGAATGAATTTTTGATATATGTATTAATTTGCGTTTAAAAACATATTTTCGACACCACTACAAAACTAAAGAGCAAGGCCTTAATAGGCTTTTGTATGTAACAAATTTCTAACAAGTATCTCATTGATAACGGAACTTCTTACCTTAATGAATATCCATCGTGATAATGTAGTTATAGAATAGAAATTACAATTCCCGCATTAACTATACTGGGCGATAACTGTGTTATTTACAGACATACAGTAAAAAGGAAAGAACTTCTAAATACAATTTTATATCCAACATGTTTACAGAGAGTATTTAAGTATAGATGTAAGATACCGTGTGTTATATTTACGAGGTACGCTACAGCAAATTAGCGGCATTTCTCCATACTGTTTTCCACAAATTTACGGAAATGTAATGTTTGTTAGCTTGGCTTAATAGGCATAAAAGTAAGCATGCTATGTTTCAGATATTTAACTCATAGACTATAACAAACATGTTCGGTCGTATTGTAAGAAAAATTAGCACTTGCACAAGCGTGTGAAGAAAGATTTGTAATTATTATCCCGACTCTATAAATCAGCGTGGCTATATACTATCTGCACAGAGTGAGTGAAGGGCAGGTACAGTACAAAAAAAATAATTTTATTCACACCGCTACATGATAGGCAGTGTGTCATAATTTTTAGTGTAGATTGACTTAAAACAAAACTTAAATTCATATTAGTAAATAAACTTTTTGAAACCTCAATGAAATCAGTTTAAAAACAAATTCATTACCAGCAACTATTTACGTTTACAACTTCAGGACACTCTACGTATAAATCTACAAACTAACGTTTTAGCAATAGAGTAGAGATGCATCGATCTGCCCGATTGGTAATCATGTACTTTGCATTAGTAACGCAAAATACAAACGTGTTTGCTATTACATACTAATAACTTGTAATAAGGCCAATTTTCTTGAATCACTTTCTTTAAAAATTACATTTTTTTTATTTGTAATAAACTGAAAATATTTAGAATGTTAAATAAATTAAATGTATGCTGTACTTTTAATGTGATAACTGCCTCTTTTACTGCTGAAACCTCGATAATATTAGTATTAATACTTACATAATAAGTAGCACAAAGTTAAAAGTATTATATTTGCGTTTCAATGAGTTACTTTTAAAAACCTAGTACAGACATCAGATGAATTAGCTTTTATGTATTTATTATTTAATGTTGAAAATGTGCCTTTAAGTAAATAAAAAATATATATTTCCAGTTGTATGTAGGTCCAAGTCTATTTTGTGGGAGAAACAACAATCTTAAAATACTTTTAAAAATAGTAGATTTCAAAACTATCTTTAGTGAAATTAAGGACGTTGCATTAATTTTCTATTCAATATTTTATTTTGAAAATTTATTTATATTCGATAATGTATTTGTACACAACCCTAAAATCAGTTATCGAAAGTTGAAAACGTTATAATAAGTACTTAATGTAGAGTTAAAATTAATGTATTTACTATGAAGACAATCCAAGGTTTTAATTCGTAGCCAGATCGTTGAGCTAGACGGTGTGGCGCCGCGCGCCAGAGATATTCTGTCTTCAACCTGCCGCCAAAACAACAGCGATTCGCGAAACTCGCCAAGAGGGGCATAAATAATAATTTTATACTATCCTTTTTGTTTCTTCCACTGACACCCCCCATCTATCTCGTAAAACCAAAAAGTTTCTCGCTTACTATATTTAACCCTGCATTTCCCGGTCAAAAATGTTCATGCCATCGTTAAACTTTTTTTTTACATAGTAAATAACTGTCATAAAGAAAATTAAAGGATAGTGTCATTCGCAGGACATTTCATTAATACTCTGTAATTTTTTTAAAGTCAATTGACCGAATAGTTTTCGATTGGTGATGAGTTAGGTTTCTGCGATTTTTCGGGCGCGCGAGCATGACTTGGCTTGCGGTAGCTGCGAAGGACCCAAAATGGCGGACGATTATACCTAGTCTTTATAGAGCCCTAGTCTACATCATATCGCAAGAAAAATGTATATATTTAAGTTTTGAGATACTGTGAAGTAGAACACATTCATACGTATCCAATAAATATGGGGCATTTACCGCAATGTTACACTTTGACATACTTTTACATAATCCCACCTGTATGTATGAGTATTTACATTTTTACCCACTTTCAGACGTCCGAATCATTTGAAATTTTGTACACTTACCACAAATCGATGGCAACACTACAGTTACATAGCTGCGATCTTGGATTATCACATATTGTGAAAAATATAGTCTGACTGCGACAGATATTTTTTAAACCGAACATTTTAAAATAAATCGTTGCTTATATGCCTATCTTCAATTTTGTTTTGTAACACACTTTTGTTTTTTAAGTCAGGAAAGTAATATTGTTTTTTACTTAAAACTATGTATGTATATGTGTATGTATGAACGTAATGCAATCTTTCAGTTCAATTGTCATCCTCTTCCAGATGTCCAAATAATTTGAAATTTTCCATTCGTATTGAAACTAGATGGCAACACAATAATGAAATAAAGGAAAGTCGTCGTCCTTTTCAATAATTTGTTTGGTTTTGTATGACGTAAGAATTGAACTTAAGTTACCATAATAGGAGTTTTTAAGTAAAGTGAGGTTAAATATATCAAGGCACAGGAAACAATACCAAAAATCTTCATATTTGTTTATTTTTCTCTTGTACACTGAGTCGGAAAAATATGATCCTACTAAATATGCTGGCTATCAATTCAGTTTCGCATTCTGTTAGCTTGTTAATCTAAATTGAAAAAAATTAATGCAAACAAATTA
Organism: Medauroidea extradentata; assembly: GCA_003012365.1. Lineage (NCBI taxonomy): Eukaryota > Metazoa > Arthropoda > Insecta > Phasmatodea > Phasmatidae > Medauroidea > Medauroidea extradentata. The sequence goes on along the minus strand of PNEQ01066381.1, from coordinate 29,797 downwards.
TTAGTTTAGCTCGCCCTTGTTCATTCTGGTTATAACCAGTCCCAAGTGGGTCCTATATAGTAGGAAGTGAGGGTGAACCGAGTATAATTATATATAATAGGAGTGTTATTAAGGGGTTACCAAGCACCAGAGCTACAGTCGTTTAGTTCGTTGCTCAGAGCAATCTGTTGATACTCTATCCTGCTGTAGCGAGGCAGTTTGAGGAAACTTGAGTCTGCATCACAAGTATTGCTGCTAATTACGACGCGGCTGTGGTACGAGCAGTATGTGGTGTACAGGAAGGATGAACGGGGAAACGTGTTAGTATTCGTGGAATAAATCCGATAACCTGCATGTGCGTCGTGACTGACAACGGAGGCTGTTCGTGATGAGGGATGGTAATGTGCGGGGGTGGGAGTGATGTATGCCGCAACGCCGTGAAAGGATGGTAGCGTAGGTGGTCCTGTGCTTTATCGGAGTTTCTGAATTGCTCATGTTAAAAACTAATGTTCTAAAACTGCGATAAACATTAAATAAATGTATGTATTTCTGACTGTGTGCTTCAGTGACCATTCAGAGAACGATATTTTGTATAAACACCGAATTAGCGCCAAACAGTTGTATAGTGAAATTTATGTTTTCTTTGCTGAACACTGGACTAACACTAGCCACTGTACCGAAAATATCGTAATTATTCCAGTAATTAGGAAATATCTGAAATTAATGAAGTTACTCAAATTTATCTTGCACTGGTAATAAGATTCGAATAAATTCTCTTCTTACTCTGTTAGAAATGACACAAAATGTAATCTGTACACAAGACATATCTAAAGTGTGATAGACTCCTAGAGTTAACAAGTTAATATATCATGCCTCTTCTCGTAACAACTGTACAATCTATACTATGATCTATTATTCGTAAATGGAAAGTATTGTATTTTCATTCAAGAAAATGTGCCAATGTTCTCAAAATAGGAACAAACTCTTTTCGGTTAGCCAAACAAAAGTAATTCTAAAACTACCCTTCTGAGAAATTACAAGAGACCGGTAGCATTTTATTTTTCTAACCACTGAAAACAGATCAAGGAAATTTGAACTCGTGGCTAAAAATAAACGTTATTTACATAGGCACGTATAACCGTCTCATCTCCTCTCATCAGACCTACATCCCTCACACAAGGGTAAAGAGAATCGTTAATGTCGTTTCAACTCGCTTTTCCCAGTAATGAACCATACCTTTCCCTACACCCTATCTCACGGGAAATTTTCTACCATTCTACAGCATACTTATAGGATATCTCTCGTAAAACATGTATAATAAGCCAATTAAATCATAAAATGTTTATGAGGGGACATAAGTACGATATTGTGTTTTTCTTATACATGTGTAAACGACTAATGGTGTTTGCACACAAATAGAAAGGTTTTTTTTAAAGAGATTGAATAATTTATATAGGTAAAGCGAAATACTTTCTTTTTGAAACCAATTGATTTTATTAGTCTTATTTTCTTGTACCAAAGTAAGGTGCAAAATTTGGTTAGTACAGCCATATATTTGTTCAGGTGTATAGAGAGGTTCGTTTTCAATCATTAATAAATTAAAATTGAATTTACCAACACACTCTAACCTGTAATCTGTGTGGGCGAAGATGGTAACATACCAGTCATTATCAGCCTGAACTATGTAGATGTTTTTTAAAGGAATGTTTCTTCTGAGTCTTGACAGTTATGCATTCACGCTAATTCACACTTCGTGTTTCACTTTCTGTTGAAATTCATTCATTGGGATTGTTTGTACCAGTGAGAAGTTTCATTCAGACACTAACAAATATTGATGTGGTGCTAATTTTCACATAAATTGCTTAAAAAACTCTTGAATCGCAAGTGAATACAAAGTATTTTTTGTATAAACCAGGTGATTCGCTTGAGGCAACAAAAAGTTCGTTTATGTCAAACAAAGAAACAAGTCTATAAACATGTGTTTATATATTTTAAATAAATATATAAACATGTGTTTATATATTTTAAATAAATAACTATATATTTGTCAAAAGCAGAAATGTCTGTAGTGTTAAAATGTTTTGCCAAGAAAATGTGTTTTAGTTGCTGTCGTATTTTCTCAGGAAAAATATATTTTTTGGTAGCTTAAGTGATTTAGTGTATGGCAAAAAAAATGCTTGAACTTCATATTGGGCATTTAAAGTGACTATTGTGTTCACCTCCTTGACATAAAGTGCCTGACAACAATGTTGGTAGTTGCATTTACGTTTATAAGACTTTTGTGATGATTTTAAGGGTTCACGCAACACTTTCAGAATGCCCTCTTACGACACATGGTTTGTGTTATATCATATTGAAGGAGAACGAGAATTTTACCTAGCAATATTTGCAAGAGTGAAACGAAGTTTTGTATCGAATTTCATCATTTTTCTGTAAAATTACTTTATAATTATTTTACAGTTACTGTGGTAAAACCATGGAAAATGTTATTCCATTCATCTGAAGACATTACAAATATCCTACTTCTAATTAACTACAAGCAAAGAATCACATTAATTTTATTACGTTTCTTTTTATACTTTACATAATAAATAAATTCTAAAGTGCTTAAATTAAAAAAAAAAAGTTATTTTAAAACATTTAAAATACACATACGACACATAAAATGCTTTGCAATTCAAATGTGCACTGTGTCACGACTTAAATAATAAAATGTGCAACATGCATCCACCCCTTAAGTTTAGATATATTTGTTCCTAGTTAAATATAGCCTATATCATGTTGAATATTTTCAGTAGGATACTCTGAAATTAGATTGTTTTTGAACTGCAGTATTTATTTCATATACATACTCTTAACGTTTTACTGTAGTATTAAAAGTGAAATCTTTTTAAACAATTATGTGCAATTTAATATGTCACTTTTATAAACTATTGAAACATCTCTTTCCGATCCTTACAAATTATTTGTTGATTATCAATATTAGCAATTAGCAATATATACTATCATAAGCAATTTAAGAAATATTTTGATTAAATTTTACGATAGTTTTTTTGTGATTGATTATGCGCTGGAAAAGAAATTGTGTGCACAGTAAAACCGGCATATGTCATATCTAACCATGGATCAGAAATGCATTATTTGTATATATTTTGGTTGCCAACGTCCGCTTGTCTCGTGAACTGTGCTGCAGATAGTTGGAGAGGAACAAGGAATTATGTATTCGACATTAATTGTCTAATAAAATACTTAGTGACATTTTTTAAATTTTTGTCAGCAACTTACGACTGCCACATTCTTTAACATTATTTAATAACACTTATTTGAGTCAAATATGTACAGATCAGCATTTAAAAAATCTGTGTCTGCTATCTACTCTGGACTATTAAGTAAACTTTTTATTAACAGAATACTGTCAATTGCGTTTGTGTGATCGACTGTTTCTGTGACCATAAATTATGTTCTACATGGCACTCTGTTCCCAGGAACTTGCTTCAACAGGACATTTACACCAAATGTAAATTTACTGGCAGTAACAAACTACAGTATATGTTAATACTATTTAATGGTAACACGGAAATTAAGTTGCCACTGCCATAAAAAACGATTACAAAATATTATATGCTGATTGTTTGCGAATTTTTTTATAGATATACTGATATTTAAACATCTGACAGAAATCTAATCACGCTCTGTTATTTTCGTGAATAATGTTACTGTTGTCTGTTGTAAAGTTATTCAGGTTTCATAATCGCCCTCAACAAGACACCAAAACCTACGCCTGCATGGTTCATAAAAGAAAATATTGGTAAAGTTGTACAGACGCCCAAAGAAGAAGCGGGACTGCAGGACAGAGGACGTAGGTATAGTGGAAGACTGTGCTCTCCCATCACATTGAGAATGTTTATAAAAATTTTATATTTCGGTTAGTAAAGTAGTTTATTTTATTATATTAGTTAAATATTTAAATAAAATTAGAGGGTCAAAATATAATACGTAATTTAACAAACGTAACAGAGCAGAATGCCCAAATATAAACGGATTTTTGATGAAAATGGAATTATTTTATCTCTCACAGTTTTTGCGTAATATCGCGTAATCGTCACATTTTTGCACATCACAGTTTTATACACGAAACTAAAACCAACTGACATATCAAACTGAAAAAAATGTTACAGTGAATAAGGCTGCTGTAGGCTACAACGCCTTTTATAAAAATAATCAGAATTTTTTTGGTTTTTAAAAATTTCTTGAACTTTTTAAATTTTGTTTTAAATTTCAGCAATTTTTTCAATACAATCTATTTTATATTTTGTTTTTTGTATAGGAGACGTTGTAGGACACCATCGTTATTCGCTTTAAATTTTTCTCTGTTTGGGCTGTCAGTTGGTTTTAGTGGTGTGCACAAAACCGTAAAATGCAAATTTTAACGATTATAAGTCATTGCGTAAAAATTATGAGAGATAAAACAAGAAGTTACCAGCACAACTTATAAACCTACTGTCCTCAATGTGGGTGTAAATTAACCCTGAAAGTTAAAATCGTTTTCGTACATCTAAGAATATTAAATGATAATGTTAATTTAGACATGATAAACGAAATATACTAAATGTAAATTATCTTAGTAAGTTTAAAATTTGGGAAAACATTTCTGAGATATATTTCTACCGTACAGATAAAAAATACCACAGTTTTCAAACTAATACCAAAAGATAAATGAAGTACACAAATGTCAAGTTCATTAACTAAAAAGAAAATAATTACCAAAATATGTCACGAGACGCAAAAATACACAAAAGTCAAGTCAGCTTTGAATTCAGTGTATGTGTATCAAGTTTGGTGAAATTCTGATGAATATTTCCATCTAATAGTATGATAAAAAATATGCAAATAGCTGCTATTTTGAAAGTATGAATTATGGAAAAATAAATACACAAAAGTCAAGCCAGTTTTGTATATATGTGTGTACCGAGCTTGATTAAATTCTAAAATACGGTTATTTAGACATCTAGCTTCACCGTTAAATTTAAAATAGCTGCCGTTTTGAAAATATTGAAAGGTCGTAAACTAAATATACAAAAGTCAAGACAGGTAACTTAGTACAATATATGTACAAAGTTTTATGAAATTCGGTCCACTCGTTCAAAAGATTTTAGCGGACATGCACATACACACGCAAACACACTAAGGCATACACAAACACACACAGTCAGAGGTGGATCTGGGGGAGGTCGGGGGGGGGGGGGGCGCCGGGTTAGAGAGAGTGCTGGTGGTGCCGAAAATTTTTACTTGGGAATGAAATGTAAATGAATGTAAAAAGGATACAATATCTACCAATTTTTTAGACTTTTACTAGTTTTTTTTATTTTTATTGTTCATGAATATCATATAATGTTATAAATACAGTATTTATAATTATAATGTGCACTTAAAACACTGCTAATGGTAGCTAGTAAGTACAGGTTTTATGTATGTCTACTAATATCTTACACCGTTATTTACGCGAGCGCGAAACAACGTATGCAAGATACTTTTATTACTGTTGAGTAGATAGGACAGATGGAAAAGGGGAATGGGAAAGGAAGGGGGGAGCAAATCAGAATTGTTGCCTCGGGTAAAGGAAATCCAAGATCCATCCCTGCACACAGACAGGAAAGTGATTTCATAAGCCTACTTTTTTCTTCGCAAAGTAGGCTTAAAAAAGAGCAAAGATTAGTCTTAATTTATGTCTAAAATTAGAAAAAATATATCTGCTACAAATATAAAAATAAAAATACGACGTTGAAAGTTGATGTATACTGCACCGTTAAGGGGCCTCCCTACCTGCCCCTCAAATGCGTTGCAGCGAGTTACAACTATTCTCTTTTTGATAAAACTATTTAACGCACATTATATCTGTGTGTCTATGAAACGTACACACACTTCAAACTGTGTCGCTACAGCTTTAAATATTCGTCACGTGTTTTAGAAACGTTATTTTCTGGTCCCTAAAAACGGCCAAAAAAAGCTTTTTCAGGCTGCCGTATCTGAAAAATTAACTATTGTATTCGAAAAACACAACTATAGAAAAACAAGGGTTAGACTTTGAACAATGCTACCTACAGGTTAAGTAATGTGGTCACCGCTTTAAGTCCCATAGCAAAAAGGACAACAGTAAAGCACTGCATGCCAGCAGAGTGGCTTGCACGGAGATGCGATAATGCATGTCGGTCAACACCAACCTTACCACTCCCATCTTACACACACAAACACAACCAATCTAGTGATGCCTCTTAAGGCAGCATTTGACTTTAATATTTGACTTAACGATAGATTTCAATACATGGCCTCTTACGGAGTCGTACACAATGACGTCAGCAAAGCTAAATTCAGGAAGCCATGACTTTACGTTTTCGATAAACTTAATACCGTAAGTCAAAGTCAAGGTGGCCGTTTGCTTAGAGTAATTTGATTGTGTATGTTACAATGAAATTTGTTTATTTATAAGTATCTTTTTACTATGCAGTACTTGAATTAGATTAACAATTGAACAGACGGGCCTTAAATGTACTCCACAGGATTTGTAAATTGCGTCAGAGAATTATTTGTAATGAAGTGTGCGTTTCGTCGTTATATAGCGTTGCTGTTTTTTATGGAAAATATGTTAATGACATTGAAAATGTTTCAATAGTTGGTATTTTTCCGGAATATTTACGTGATATGAATTTATGGCAAATATATAATATTTCGTAACACAATAGTTCCGTATCGAAGAAAATATATGTAATTTGTTTTTCAGCTGTCGTCTCTTTAATTTTACGTTTGTATTGCGAATTGGCGAAATACTTATAGCAACTAAAACGTTAAGTCAAATGTTAAAATAATCTAGAAGCTCAGAGTGTACCCGACAGTGATGTGTCTGTACTGATCGTCAAACGTCTAAGGGAGATGTTCAATTGTTCGTTATCGCCGCAGTCAGATGATTGCCCGTCCTTGGAACCGCATGAAGCCACATCTTCTCCCCTCCCCATGCCACGTCAAGGGAACCGGACATACGTGGCCTTGAGGAGATGGGAGTTGCCAAAATGAAGAGTTCTTCACTCAGATAATACGCTGCTGTGGCTGGAACTTCCACGATTACATTCCTAGGTAAGCCTAAATGCTTGAATGCATAAACTAGGTCTTTACAGCTGTGTATGTGATATTTACTGAATAAATAGCATTTTGAGACCGTATTTTACTATCGTCTTAAACAATAACTTTTCAGAGCGGTAAAATGTGTACATTGTATATATGTACGTAAATTTGTGTTTACTATTAATATTCGTAAGGATCTGAAACGACAAACGTAAGACAGGGTCGAAAACGTGATCACTTTACCGAGAGTAGACTATGATAGTATTTCATTGCTATCAAATGCCTAACTTGATCGAATTCGCATTACAGACGTAAATATGCGAAATAAATTCTCCTTTGGATGTCCAAACAGTGGCATGTGATTGAAATGTCCGAGAAAACCCCAGATTTCGTGTTTAATACAAAAAATATTCAGTAACGCTTTGAAAAAAAAAAAGTGGGAAGTTCAGCGTGCCAAATTGATTTTCGGCTAGCCGAAATTTGAAAGTGAAGAAGGAAATAAGTGTTGTGTAAACTTATTGTTTGTCTTGATAACAATACATTTTAGGCTGTTTGAATCCAACGAAATATTTTGTAGCTGTCGCGAATATTTTTTTTTTTTTCGTGTGGTGCTAATTACGTTAAACATATTATTGCCGTTGACATGCATTTCGTAAAACTCCAGTAGGACAACTTATCAGTAAGTATTACCACGTACTAATTTTTAGAGATCAATTTCGGTGTTACACTTTTCACAAAACGGTATCACATTACGGTGACTCAAGGTATTTAGAGCCCACAATTTTTCGCGAAAAGATTTCTGCAACAGTTTGTTTCGATGCCTTATGCACACATATGCAGCCCTGCTTAATGGTCAGTGATTGGCTGTTTTTAACTCTCAGCGTCTAGGGTTCTACCCGCAAATCACAGACGTGTGGTGTCGCAGTAACATTGTTTCTGTTGGCACAGTCAAATGAACCACGTCTGTGCAATAAAACATTCTGCCAATAACCATGAAGCACAGTTTCATACGTGCACATAAGGCATTGAAACAAACTGTTGCAGAATTCTTTTCGCGAAAAATCGTGGGCTCAAAGTATATATCACTCGGTAAATTACTCCGCATTATGTGCCATGTGTATAACTTTCTTTCATTGATATCTGAATTTCCGTTTTATTACAAATATTTCTCGTAAAACTTGCATAAACCCAATAAAGTTCAACGTCTGATAACTAGCAAAATTATTTTTTAAATTAAAATTTGATACAATATAATAACATTTTAATTTAACCGCATAAGTTTAAAGGTGTATTTCTTAACATTGCAGATAAATTCTCGTACATGACTCCGAGGTATCATGTCCTGAAAAAGTAAAATTGCCTATAGTGACCGCGAAAGTTTCTAAGCATGGTATGCCGTTTTGTTGCGAGTACTAATTTCATGGTATACTAGCAAATTTTCGGAAATTAGCAATATATACTATCATGAGCAATGAACGGGTTAACGCTTATGCACAATACACTATTATTGCGTACCAGTTTTTAGTCAAACGTGCCTCCGATCTCGGTTGAATATTTCGTCAAACGTGCCTGACACTCGAGAAATAACCTTGTATTTGTATTTATGTGACCTTGTGGAAATTAGGGTGTTAATCTCTTGTGCGCCCGTATTTATTGATGCAATATTTAAGTATAAAAAACTAATTATTCCCCGAACTAATTAAATTCTAACTTGAAAGTAACGCTGTAAAAATAATTTTGCATAGGTGCGAGTCCAATCAGCAACACGTGTTCTGTGTTTTTTTTTCCGAACGTAAGAGCGATGTGGCTGTGTTGTAGTACAAGTGAACGAACTTCTTACAATCCAAATGCGCTGGGTTCAAGTATTCGTCATGTTTCCCCACAATGCTAGATTACGCAATTGTCCTCTTCATGTAGGAAATGTAACGTTAGATCTCGTGGGCAGTTCCATGGTACTTAGTTAAAAATATATGTTCGTGTAATTTGCTTTTATTACATGAAACGGATTTTTTAATAAAGAGAAATGTGTTCTATAAGCTTGCAAAGCTACACAAAATTAAAGAAATCGTGTATTTCTTTTTAACATCAGTTTATGTACGGCATTGTTCCTATTGCCGAAAAAAATTACACTAAAATTTTTACTGCCATTTTATTTTAGATGTTTAATTCCCAGTGTTTAATACCATGATAAGTAGTTTATATGCATTAGTGCCAAAAACTCAAAACTTTTACTACGGAATATTTTGAAAATATTCAAGTCTACGAGTAGTCATACGAAGCACAATTCTATGTAGGCGTTCTGTAAACTAACGCACTGTTCGTTCGCAAAAAAATATTTTGTTTGATTTTTGCTTATTGTCGTAACAAAATTTGCGTTGCTTTACGTGAAAAAATCTGAAGGAAAAAAACCACTACGTTTATAGCTGTCAAAAAAAGTACGTACGAATTACGGTGCATTTGTGACAAAATAACGTAGTGATTCTTCGATATGAAAGTTATGTTGCTTTATAAAAAAATAGAGCATTTTCAAAATCGCTGCAAAACTACTGGGCATGGCCATAATTTCGAAATGTTATTTCTTAAACTGTCAAGTTTAGTGGAAAGTGACCAAGTGCACATTGAGACTAACCACGTGTCGTCTACGTGACGGAGGTGCCACGTATGTAGACAATCACGGAGAAACGCAGTGCAAATATGGAAATTATGAAGTGCGTATTTTACCATTGTTCTCGAGACTATGAGCTTGCTACACGACACTTTTACTGTCTCGACGTAATATCAAGGCAGTGTATGTACATAAGTAGGCACGGTTTTCCGTCTCGTCAACACCTACGTCATCTGAGATGTCTTAACAATTCGTGTAATTTGCTCAGAAAATTGGTGCCTGAATTCAATATTATTAAGTCGTACATGTTGAATACTAGGTAATTAAGAAGAAGAAGAAATTCGTCACAATTGTTATCCCCATTACTCATTAGTAAAACAGCATGGTTCCCTGTACGTGCAGTAGCTTAGAAGCTCAGAATTAAAAACCTATTGGTAGAGACACTGGAAAATCGCGAAAAAATTTAACACAGTCTCCAATAAACTATAGTATCTCAATCGTGACACGCGTGAACAGTTCTCTGGCAAATCACACACGTTCTGTGTTAAAACTGTACAGTTCTAATTGGGTCTGTTGATGATGGCCACGGCGCTTCATATAAACTATAGCCAATATAGGTGCAAAACCTTCAGTGTTATACGTAGCATGTTGGAGCCTAGCAAACAATCAACTTTTCCTGCGACTTACCAGTGTCTCTACCTATTGGTCTTGCAGAAAAAGTAATTACTATACGAAGTCTCAAAATATATCCGTATGCATAAAAATACATTTACTAATGCAGCGTAAATCTTAAAATAATATTTCCTTGTTCAGACGGTGTTGAGTTAGCGCCCACGATTTTTCGCGAAAAGAATTCTGCAACAGTTTGTTTCAATACCTTATGTGCACATATGAAGCTGTGCTTCGTGGTTATTGGCAGCATGTATTATTGCACAAACGTGGCTCATTTGACTGTGCCAACAGGAACATGGTTACTGCGACACCACACGTCTGTGATTTGCGGGTAGAACCCTAGACGCTGAGAGTTAAAAACAGCCAATCACTGACCACGAAGCATGGCTGCATATGTGCACGTAAGGCATTGAAACTGACTGTTGCAGAATTCTTTGTTCGCGAAAAATTGAGGCCTCTGTGTTGATTCACTTTACTGCGAACTATGTGTACTGAGATTGATGAAATTCTGGTAAACGGGTATTCAGATATCTCGTGTGATTAAAAAAGGATTTAAACTGTCACCATTTACTTAATAGAGAAAACAGTATAAACAAACCACATAAAAATGTAATTAACATGCAAGTACTAAATGTTTAATGAAATACTGAAGAATGGTTCCGTGCATATCTTATTTAATCATAATTGAAACAAGGCCCACTTTTAAAAAATACGAACAGGATATTTACTAAGGCGTGAAAGTCAAATACCCTTGTCAAGTAATATTTAACTCCTTAAGATATTGCCCGAGATATGACGGGTTGTAGATCAGTAGAAGAAATAAATAATACATTAACATTTTTTTAAATTTTTTTCAAGTGACTCATTTTACTACCAAAAAACACATATTTATTGTTTAGTGCGTTTAAAATCATTCATAATTTTTTGCAAATATTGTAAAAAAACGAAGTAGTTCTGAAGAAACGGTTCCTTACATAACTCGTAGACACCATTTTTAAATTAGGATACGGAATAACATAAAAACAAATGTCATGTAAACGTAACAAGTTATGTACGTGTACCAATTTTGAGTACATGAATATATTAAAAAATATTTCCTAACATAATTAGTCATATTATGCTAAGCGTATACATATGTATGTATATTTATTTATTTGTAGTCATTATTTCGAAAATATAAACATAGGATGAACGAAATACCCACATAAAAGTTTAGTCACCTTGCTATGTGTACCCTGTTTGATAAGATTCGGGAAAACTATTTTCTGAGATACATATAACACTAAGAACAAGTCAAATTTCAAAATATGACCATAAGATTTACCAAATACACAAAAGTCAAGCCAAATAACTAGGTAACATACGTGTACCCAGTTTAAGTAATTGGGGAAAATGTTTCCTGAGATGTCATACCATGTTAAAAGAAAAGTAGAAGAATGACAGCCATTATGAAAGTCAGCATACTAAGTATTATATATGTACTAAGTTTAATTAAATTCTAAAAAAACTAAGATACGTTATATGGTTGTAAATAAAGAAAAATTACTGCCGTTTAGAAATTATGTACTTAAAAAGAAAGGAAAATACAAAAGTCAAGCCAACCTAACGACCACTTTTACGTGTACTAAGATTAATTAAGATATGAAAAAATTGTTTCTCAGGTATGTCAAACTAGGCCAAAAATTTTAACATTATCATAATTAGAAACCCGAAAGATAAAAAGAAATGGTAACGAAAATAGAAATACACCAATTTCCGACTTTAAAAAAATAAAACATGAGTCCGACTTTCGGAATTTTGTCGACGTATGTCCGAGCATAACCTGTTATCGTTCAGTTGTCATAATATAAATGTATTGTACATACAAATATTAAAATTCTTTTAAGCAGATATGAAACTATATTAAGGTTTTTGAGCTACAATGTCTGAAGTGATGGTGCGCTCTGTCGCTGATTTACTACCGCTGCGATCCGTTACAATGTCGAAGTGGATCTAAGGCAACAGAATGAAATTTTCCAGATAGTTCTGTCCTAATATTAATAGAAACGTTTGGGCAAGACAAATAGCAAAAAAAAAAAAAATACGGTAAGCGTATATTTGTGCAAATCAGTATGAAATAGAAAGAAAATGCAGACAACACAACATACGATCTAGGTTTATTTTATTTAACCAAACTTTTGAAACTCAGTACTCAATCTGGTCGTAAATACTTCTGGGATACATTCTGGAAGAAAGTTACAAATCTTTGCTGTCATCACATAACAGTTTTCAATGTTCAAGAAGGCTGAAAAGTATTATTTTTCTGTAAACAAAATCCTTAGAAAACCAAGGAGTTTATGTATATAAAATGAATTTTGTACGAATTTCAACAGATGCATTCCAACACGCATTCATTGCCAGCTTTTGAAATATGTCAATAGGAGACATTAGTGAGAGCATTGAAAGAAATGTGATCTGGATAACCGTTGTAAACTCATGTATTGCTTTTGGAGATTCTGACCTGCATGCAAAAGAAACTAGCTTAAGACTGGATATTCTCTGAATGCCACGAATGAAGCGTATAATCAGAATGATTAATAAAATTTTGATAGCTCCTTGGGAAGTAATACCGAGCGAGATGGTGCAACGAATACGCGTTGTACTCGCATTCGGGAGGTCGCGGGTTCGAGTCCCGGTTCAGGTCATCCTGATTGCAGTATTCTATGGTTTCCCGAAGAAATCACTCTAGGCAAATGCTGGATGGTTCTTTAACAAAGGCCATAGCCGACTCCTCTCCCAGCTCCTGTCATTGTAGCAAGTTGTTTCACCGTCTCTAATGGCATCGCTGTCGACGAGACGTAAAGCCCACTCACCTTACCTTACATTGAAAAGTAAGTCAAAAATAAGTTTTAAATGTATCCGTGTAGTGAACTTTAGTGGGATCAATTATACCCTGATAATAAAGTTAAAAATATGATTTCCTTAAATATGATTAAAAAAATTACTTGCCCTTTTATTGCTGTGACTATTTTAAGACTATTACTTGAAAATACTTATAATTTATTTTCAGGGCATCTCTATTCCCATTGTATCTCGCATTACGACCAATTTTAAAGTACGTTTTAAAATTACTTTTTCATTAACAATCATCACGCGAAATTTACACGCCTCATCCTGAATCTTTCTATATAACTATGTTTCGTTACTTAATAAACTTCAGGCGTGTCTTATGACAAAAATATTTACAAACGAAATGTTTATTTTCCATATTTATGTTTCTCAGTAGTTTTTCGTAAGTAGTGTATTTAATTGCTTCGAAACTCTAAACTACGGCTATGTATGTATTTAAACTTACATTTGTTTCACAAAAAAATCTGTTATTCCGTTTTACATCTAACGTCATCCAGCCAGTGATAATCTCACTCCAACATACTTTCAGCAAAATTATCTCATTTGCCCACTAGTTTTAAATGAATGAAACAAAATTGTTCACAAGGTTCTCACAGGTCTGTATATTAATACATCTTTACACAAATTGATTACAAAATGTTAATAATGTTTCTTGTAACATTAATTTCTACTGTTTTGATTCATGTAATTTGAAATGTAAACACCAGATATGTGTAGGACTCTTCCATAATGCCATATAGCAGCTACAAGTATAATAAAGAAACAATGCAAACAAAATTAGTATTAACATATTTTAATGAGCTAATTAATTAATGCTTGAGTTAGACGGATAAGCCGTAATGGTATGACTAAATATATATGAATGTATGTTGCAGATGTTTCGCAATTAAATGGAGCCTCCTGGAGAAATAACAGTAGAGACGATGCAGCAGATGCTGAGGGAGGTTGAGCAGGACAGCACTATCACAGTTCTGCCCTGGCTCCTGGTCAACGAACTGGACAAGGACCTTCATGGAGGGGGCTGCATGAGTCGAGTCACACTTAGCTACACCAAGGGTGGTGACAGCATTCCACACGCGCTTTCTCTGGTTGTCAAGGTCATCCCGAAAATTCCTGCATTGACTGAAGCAATCAATAAGTCCTCAGTGTTCCCCAGGGAGATACAAATGTTCGAAAAGATTCTCCCAAGGATATCTGAACTTCTGAACAGATCTATTCCTGACAGTCACGAAGAATTCTTCGCGCGTGTGTATTATACCCGAAAAAGTCCAAGCTACTTGATTGCGATAGAGGATCTAGAGCTGAAAGGCTTTAAAGCACCAGAACGCAAAAATGCTTTAGATCTGAAATGTTGCCATCTTGCTTTCAAAATGCTCGCTAGGTTTCATGCAGCGTCTGTTATAATACACAAAGAAGAAGAGATACTGTTTGATATTTTTGATGAGTATTCTTTCCAAGAAGAAGCCTTGCAGAAACCTTTAATGGAACTGGGATCAAAGATTTCCTCGGTCGTGATTCGTACTGTAGAGTCTTGGCCCGAGTTTGGACCATGTTGGGCGGACAGATTGAGGAAACGCTATGAGACATTGTACGACGATTTGCATGTTATTTGGAAAAGGAAAGATAGTGGATTTAATGTGTTAAACCATGGAGACTTTGGTATCCACAATATGATGTTCCGGTATTCGGAGTCTGGAGAAGTGGAATCAATCATGCTAGTGGACTTCCAATGTTGCAGTTATAACTCACCTGTACTTGATCTCCATCAGTTCCTATTCAGTAGTGCCACTGATGAAGTAAGAGCTAATCATACTGAGACACTATTGAAGGAGTACCATACGGAACTGGTAACTACTTTGGAATCACTGGGATTTCCAAAAGAGCAAATTATTTCCTTGCCAGATCTGCTGCAAGAGTTTGAAAACAAAATGTTGTATGCTTTATTTTATAGTTTAGTCATATTACCTTTAATAGGTTTCGATTCTGATGGTGATTTAAACCCTGATGATTTGTTTAGCTCAGCAAATGAAGACATCAATAAGTATGATTGTCTTGTATCTGGGTTGCCAGCCATGACCCTAAGAAGGCTTTTGCCGATTTTCGATCAGAAAAAACTTATATAACAAGGTATTCCAGCTGATTGTATCAAATTTAGAACTTTCACATGAGAATGTTGTACATGCACGAGTGTTACTGTGAGCCTATGTGTAAATTTTTTAGCAAATGTTGAAAAAGTTACTGTGTCTTAAATTAAATTATATGTTCTTCAAATATGGAAAATGACTCCTACTTCACACACACTTATGAAAAACTTAACATATGATGAATTTTTAAATGA
Source organism: Medauroidea extradentata (assembly GCA_003012365.1). Classification (NCBI taxonomy): domain Eukaryota; kingdom Metazoa; phylum Arthropoda; class Insecta; order Phasmatodea; family Phasmatidae; genus Medauroidea; species Medauroidea extradentata. Next base: position 14,198 of record PNEQ01066381.1, on the reverse strand, counting down.
TTTATGATTTCTTTGTATATTCGAAAATGAATTTTTGTGTACATAACTACGCAACAGTCAAATTCAATGTGCATTACATTCGAACACTTTAAGTTCTGCTTCAATCGTTTCTGCTTAAAATACTGTGAATGAACACTTCAAATTAAAATAACTTCACAACAGCCTGCTGCTTTCGATGCAGAGGAGTGCCTGTGATCGATTTCAAGCGCATTGTAACATAATCACATTCCCTTGCACCCAAAGACCTTGTTCCATTAATTCATTAGTGAGTATTTTGTTAATTAGTTTCTAAGTCTAGAGAAGGAAATAGGTTCATGTCCTTAGCTATATGAGGGCATTCTATGGTACACATGTGCCCTTGCTGCGAATTCGGACAACAATGTATGTAACGTTACATCCGGAATGTACTTTTCAAAGGCTTAATGCTTTTTGTAGGACCTTATGTAACTTAATCGAACGAATTCAATGCATTTTCCATATTGCTATATAGCTCTCGTAATGATGCATTCCTGTAGCCTAGCCTCAATGCAACTTACAAAACAACTGCATCTAATTCCAGTTTACCTACCATTATTTTTAAGGGCTGTTTTTCATAAAATTTAAATGAAGTAAATTCGCTTAAATGAATTATTGGATACGGATTGAAGTGTTCTTTTGATATTTCCAGTAACAATATTTATAATTAGGAGGAGTGCTGAAATATGTACAAACTTATGCTGTAGCAAGTGTATGCTAATCTAAGTCGTGGAATCATATAACATCAAACATCATATTTTACAAAAGAAAATCTTGAAAACATGAGGACAAATGTGTTAAATTTCTACTTTTTAAATGAGGTAGCTTCCGACGACAATTACTGAGGTGCCATCGGCGCCGCCAAATTTTAATTAATTATGGACATATTTCAAATTTTCCCTCTGTGCAACAAGATTATGATCATAGTGTTCTATCAATATTTGCTGCTTAAGTTAAGGCGTTATAAGTCGAATGTTTCTCCAAATTATTATTTTTTTTCACTTTATGGTTATCCTCTACATGTAGGTATATGAGTACACGTAGAAAACTAACCACGAATGTCGTTTTACATTGAAATCGTAATTTATTGACATATTATTAGAATAATTTTCGTTGTCATTTTTCTTATCAAAGTAAATTTCGATTTTATTTGTGACTAAGAAGTTAACGTTTTGTGTACGTTATGACTGATGTGTTACATTGCAGGTATGTTTACAGAAATAAATCTCTCCTAGTAAACACAAACTGTCGGCAAGACGTTTGTCCTCTGTCTGAATTGTCCTCCAGTGTCTGCAGAACACAAAAAGTCAGCGGGCCAACACCGGCTTCTTGTCTTTTTCCAGACACCAGTCACCAGTCACTAAAAAGACACCTGTCTGATGTCCTTCTTCCGACATGCAACCAATTTTGAATCAAAAGACATCGGCCAGTTGTCGGCAGGTTATCTTTATCCATACACCGGTTAGCTATCATTTAACAGACAGCAGCCCACTGTCTTTTTTCCGACACTGAACCAACAACCGCTAAAAGATATCCGTCCCTTAACCGACATGAAGTCTTTTTCCAGGCACTGGCAATCTGTCATGAAAAAACCAGTCAGATGTCTTTTTTACAACACTCAACCAACAGTAACAAAAAGATATCGGCCCATTACTGGCAATACATCTTTTTTCCAGACACGTGTTACCTGTCGTTAAACAGACAGTGGCCCACCGTCTTTTGTACGACACTTAAACCACTATCGCAAAAAAGATACCGGCCCGATACAAACAAGATGTAATTTTCCAGACACAGGTAAGCTGCCATTAAAAAGATAACCAGTAGACGTCTTTTTTATGGCATTCATCTTACTGTCGCTAAAAAGGTACTGGCCCGATACCGACAAGGTGTTGTTTTCCACACACAGGTAAACTGTCATTAAAAAGACAACCAGTGGATGTCCTTTTAATGACTCTCACAAAACTATTGCCAAAAAGATACCGGCATGTTACAGGCATGATGTCTTTTCCCAGACACAGATTTACTGTCATTAAAAAGACAACAACTGGATGTCTTTTTTATGGAACTCATCTTACTATCGCCAAAAAGATACAGGCCTGATACCGACAAGACGTCGTTTCCCAGACACAGGTAAACTGTCATTAAAAAGACAACCAGTGGATGAACTTTTTATGACACTTGAAAACTATCGCCAAAATGTTACTGGCCCTACCGGCATTATGTCTTTTTCAAGACACAGGTCATCTGTCAACAAAAAAGACACTGATCCATTGTCCTTAAAATGACACTCACTAACTATCGCCAAAAAGATACCAGCTTGTTACCGGCATTATGTCTTTTCCCAAACACAGATTTACTGTCATTAAAAAGGCAACAACTGGATGTCTTTTTCATGGAACTAACCTAACTATCGCCAAAAAGATACAGGCCCGATTCCGACAAGTTGTCATTTTCCAGACCCAGGTAAGCTGTCATTAAAAAGACAACCTGTGGATGTCTTTTTATGACACTCACCAAACTATACCGGCCCGTTACTGGCTTTCCCAGACACATATTTACTGTCATAAAATAGACAGTCACTAGATGTCAGTTTTGTGTCACTCCCCAGCAGTCACAAAGTGACGGTTTCTTAGCAAGATGTCCGCCCGTTTTCCAAACTGCACCCAAGTGTCTACAACATGATAAAAGACAGCAGGCTGTTAACAGTAAGATGAAATTTGTAGATAAACACTAACCGTCACGATAAAGACGTCCATTCGCTACCCTTTCAAGGAGCTTAAAAATAAATCGACAAAAATATTCTGAACTGTTAACGGCGCAGTGGCTTTTTACAGATAGCAGCCATCTGTAACGAAAGAGACACCGGCCCGCTGTCTTAACATCAGCAAGAAAATGCTGGGCCATTAACGGATCAGTGACCTTTTTCAGACAGTGAGAAAATGTCACAAAAAAGATAATAGCCTGCGGTCTTTTTAAGGTCATCTAAAATATATTGACATGAGGATGCCTGGTTGTTAACTATGCAGTGTCCATTTTCAGACAGCATTTTTCTGTAACGAAAATTAATATACCAATCTGCTGTGTTTTTAAGGAAACTAAAAAGATATTCACGAGAAGATACCAAACAGTTAAAATATGCTGTGTCCTTTTCCAGACAGCAGATTTCGCGAAAAATGTACCAGCGTGCTGTCTTTTTAAGGACCGTTAAACAATGCAACTGTTCCAGGCATGCTGCTGATTTAAGGATGTGTTTGCAGACAGGTAGTGTATACCGGGTTCGCTAATTGGGCAAAGGAAAATATCATGAGGTGCATTATTTGAATGATGTAGTAGAAGTATAAGGAGATCAGTGTCATCGCCCACAACAATTTTGTACGTTCATTAGCTGACTTGACAGATGCCTGAACAGTCATGAGGTCAGCATCTCCTGCTGCGTGAAAAACTCTGCATCCACTTGTTGTTAACATTTCGGACTGGTATGTGTTGAAACGTGCCTTGTTCATATTATTGGAAAGAAATTTTGCTTTTTTAAAACAACGTCTGTTTGTGGTTGGAAAAGTACGTTTTGGGAACATTTGCCTTTTCGACGTCACAAATGAGGATGTACCTTTGTTGACAGCTTCTCACTGTAGCCATCAAAAACAATCGAACACTTTCCATATTTATTCAGGACATTGTTGATATACATCATAGTTACTCCGTAAAAAGTAGCATTTTTCCCCAGGGTACTCGTTGATGTAATGCACCCTCATCCAGAACAAAATGTAACTCTCCACTTGGGATTTCTGCACTGTTGGACCTCTTCTGTGTATGTTTAGCATGCAAAGACTTCGCAGATTCTCTCATCAAACCTGAAGAATCGAAGCTGGAAAAGTGGTAAGTTCATACGATAATGTATCACTCAAATTGATTTGATTTGTTTGAGCAGACACAAGGCATCTTTGGAATAATAACTCAGGATTAATGTGGAATGACTCGCCTTCACATTTTATCGAGTGTTTGGAATGGAGGATTTTCACTTGCTCGCTTCTTTTAAAAGAATACTCAGTCATTGAGTATCCTATCATATTGGCCAGAAATCTTTCCCCAATTACTTCTGCATGGTCAGCATTGACATGTGCTTTCATTGCTGAAAATATCCAGTGATCTAATACACTCTGACACTTTAAAATTGTCTTCTTCGTCTCTCTTCTGACGTGCATCTGTAATGCTGATGTGCTGTTCACTACTGACATGTGATGTTCCAGCAAATTCTTGCATAGCCATGTTGATTCGAGAGCACACTGGTTTCGATCCAACCCAAACCGCCCGTTGTTCTTCAGTAATGCTTCGCCCATGTGTTAAGCCGCCACTTCCTTCAATTCCTTTAATATAATCCTGTTCTCTAACAAGATCTAATGAAAGACCGGCCCAAAGTCTATTGCTTCTTCTTACAACATGGAGTCCATTGCAAAACTGTTCATATATGTTGGGTGAAGATTTGCCCAATCCCACCATTTTTTTAATATATATATATATATGTATATATATATATATATATATATATATATATATATATATATATATATATATATATATATATATATATATATA